>JANTQH010000140.1:0-84279 GCA_032988465.1 Onygenales sp. PD_10
TCACCTAGTGTAGTCAGCTGACTGATTCTGATGGTCAGTTGAACTGTAACCTGCATGCCTGTTGACCACTAGTGAGCAAAAACTGGGTTTCCCCGTGAAGATGTACAAGCGGAATGGAAATGGGGATGGGAATGGGGTGAAAACGATTGTTTGAGCTTTTTACGAAATGATTAATGCACCATTGACGCTCGACCCGCCACCGGCAATCGAGCCCGCTCGGATGGCATACTGCCGATTCTCGAGCCCCGGCTCGGGCGCGGAGGTGATGTTAAACATGGCGCCGGTGTTTAACGTCGTGGCCATGAGCGGCATTTGAGTCGTGTTGCTTCGGTCGATAATGCCGTGTTCTAACACGAGGACGGATACTGTTATGGTTTTTTTTGCCATGTCAGTCAGGCGGGTATAATGCTTGATTTCGATGCTTGCGTGGAAAAAGATATTGCAGGCAAAAGATGAGCTCATCTTCTGAATCCTCGGATAGCCGATGCGCGGCGACCAGCCCTGTCAATCCACCGCCGACGATGATATAGTCGTATTCATTGTTTCCCTCTGATTTCTTCTCGTGCTTGATGGCCACTCGTTCGCTTTCGGGGACTGTAGGGGACGAGGTTGCGAGTGGTGTGAAGGGCAGGCTGGCACAGGCCCATGTCCTTAGAATGGAGCTGACCATATTTGAAGCATCGAACTATATATAACCCGAGAATGAGAAATAGTGACTGGGTTCAGAACGAAGAAGAAAATAAAAAAGAAAGAAAGAAAGAACAGAAGAAATGCAGAGAGAAGAGTCAAAAACAAAATACAACCCCTCCCTCCCTCTCAAGCCAGACTCCAACAATGCTTGCTTGCCCGCTGTGGAACTGCATATTTATCGACTGGAACCAAGATCTCAACACAAAAAGGCAAATCAAGCACAGCAGAAATACCCCCAATGAACAACAGGCATTTTTTCCAGGACCATGTCTAATGACCAAGACATGCACTGCTGCTGGGCTGTTCCCTGATGAATTTCAATTCATATGGGAAAAAGATAGAGAAGCATCTTCTCCTCCTTCTCTCTTCTCTTTTTGTATGATGAATAACTATTCTTCCATCTTTCCAGGAGGAGAATGGATGCTCAGGTCAAATTACTTGATTCCAGGTTTCCAATAGAATAGACATGCTGCATACTGATGGAAGGGGAAACTTCCAGTCACTTCTCATCTTTGGGCTGATGCAGGATAGCCAGTCCTACAGGCATATTACAGGATGAGCATTGGGTGTCTCTGTGTGAGATTGGGTAGTGGGACCATTTCTTTAGCAAACACACTAGAATCAAGCCCCACCGGATGATCATGCCAGACGGCTGGGGGGTCGTTGAGCATGTCCGTGGTGATTTTTTCCCCAATGCAAAGTGAGGAAGGATATTATATCTCCATGGGTTCTCCTGTCCATTTGAGAAGAAGAGAACATATGATATTTCTGCTGTGTTAAACATGCACAGTTGATGGAAACCATGTTTCCCTTCCTAACTCTTTTCTAATTAGTTAATTAATAACATGGTTCCGGATAAAGGAGAGGAGAGGACATGGCATCCATCCATCCCTGCCCACCACCGAGGTTTCATTTAACTAGTTACTGGAGCCGATGCTGGCCTTGCTCGCTGCGCTAATAAGTAACTAGTTCACGGCGCGGCTCCGGGGAGGTACTTTATTATGCTGCGAATCAATTTGAGTTTGAATTAGTTCGTGGTGAATAGACAAGGTGCTCCGCTGAATCAGCTTCAAAATAATAAAAAAAAATAGATCAGTGGGGTTGGGATATCTCCCGATCTTTCATGGGGGAACGAGAATGGGTGCTTGGATGGTTAGGGATGTTTATAAGTTGCTCTTTTTTAACTCTGTTTATTAAAGAAAAGACCGTTGGGTGGGGTTGGATGTAATAATAAGGGAGAGAGCAATTGGCTTGATGCTGAATTTAAACACGCTTGTCGCGCGGCAATCTTGCGCGTCTGTGCGCCCAGTTATTAGAGACCCCCTTTCACGCCCGACTCTTGTGAGTTTTTCAACCTTTAAATCGTTGATTTAAACCAGGCTTCCGATATGGCAAAACTCGGAGTCTACAATAACATAGTACCCTCCAGGGGAATATATATCCAGCTTTATGTCGCTTCTTCATCGTCACATCATATGAAGAGTCAAAAATCCCCTGACCAAAAGGGAAAAAAACAAGGAGAAACACACCACCCAACATAAAAATAACCCTAATATACTCATCCATCCAATATACTCGTCCATCCCCAATCTACAGCTTCTTCTGCCTGGGTCTGCCCTTCATCCCGCTCCGTGTGCTGCCGCCATCAAGCTCAATGACGTTACCAGTCATATGGGCGGAGGCATAGCTGCATAGGAACAGAATCAGGCCCGCAAAGTCTTCGGGTTTGCCGAGGCGGCCGGTTGGTTGGCCTTGGAGGAGGGTGTCGGCGAATTTTTCAATGCCGAAATTGGACATGCGGGAGGGGAAGACGCCGCTATATATGGGAGAAAGGAAGGGAGAAGGGGTGGTTAGTGTCCGGTAGCTGTGTGCGTGTGCGTGTGTTGGTAGGGGCCGAGGATTGAACTTACGGGCAGACACAGTTCACCATGACGTTTTGGGGGGCGAGCTTTGACGATAGTTGTCTGGAGAGGTGGATAACGGCTGCTTTTGAGGGGCCGTCTGTACCGGGTCGTTAGTAATGGGGAGGTAAAGCAGATACTGGGTGTAGAAAATAATCAAGGGGAGCTATATCAGGAGACGTACAGCTGAAGGTTCCACTGCCAGGAGCTGCCAATCCACCCTGGTCACTCGATGTGGGGTCGAGGGTTGAGATTCCAGCCATCGAGGCGATGTTAATTATGCGGGATGGCATGTCGGCGTTGGCGCCAACCTTGAGAAGGGATGTGAGGCTGTATGGAATATCCTGGATTAATTATCATATCAAGGGGTCGGATGGTCTTGATGTATGCTCGGAGGCCAGTAGCTCACCCAACAGTTACTTTGGTCTGTTAGTAAAGTGACGTCTCTAGATTGTTTGCAAGATACGTATGGAACACTCACAGTAGAATATCGACTTGACATTTAACGCCATAATCTTATCCCAGCCAGATTCTGGGAAGTCATCATATGGCGCACCCCTATATCCCAAACCATTAAAATCAGCCATACACGCCCAAACAAGCACACCCCTCTCCGTGCGCAACTCAACTCACCAAGTGACCCCCGTGTTATTCACCAAGACCGTCAATCTATCCGTCCGCTTCTTCACCTCTGCCGCGAGATAGTCGCATCCCGCCTTATCCTTCAAGTCGGCGACAATGTACTCGCACTTGCCAGGGCCGAGTTTGTTGAGGCGATCGGTGCATTTCTTCAGCTCGACCTCTTTGCGGCTGGCAATGATGACTCGGGCACCGTTCTGGACAAGGCCCTGCGCGGCCATTTCGCCCAGCCCGGAGGCCCCGCCGGTGACCAGGGCGACATGGTTGTTGAAGCTGAAGAGGTTGGAGATGCGGAGGTCGGCTTGGGAGGTCATTGTGGATGGGCGTGGCGTGTTTGCGGGGAGGAATTGGCTGAAGGAAGGACGATGGGAGATATGAATAGAATGGACTGAGTTGAGATCCGGTATTTGTATTTGTATCCTCGTCTCTCAACTCTCAAACATCCATGACTTTCGGCTCAGCAGTCAGTCCCGCCGACTGCGCTGGCTGGACCTCGGCATTTTCGAGCGGGCGGCGGCAAAGCCATAGCCGAGCGCTTAGATAAGTCGTGACTAGCGCGTTTCATCCAAACGACATCAACAACTGTCGACGTCGATTGCCGGCTACTCGCTACGAGCGGAGGGGGCCTGAGACGTGGCACGACTGGTCTTGAGGTTCACAGCACGATGGCTGGATTTTTCTACTTCGCCTTCCTGCCGTTTGTTAACTACTGGTGAATGCTCCACGACGCGTTCTATCCTCATGAGCCTTGCGGACGCGAGATGCTTTCGATAAGAGCTCCTAGGTAGAAGGACGACAGTTGCTGCTTGGATGCTATTTACAATAGCTGATTTTGCCTCTAGTGGTGCCGTCGACCGAGATATCAGCTTGCCAGATTGGTCACCAGGCCACATTGAAGGCTGACGGTATCACTAAGACAAGCCTCCACTCGCACGATTGTATACATAACCAAGTGATTGCAGACAGCTGGGGAGCAATAATTAACTGCAAAGAATGTGCCAGTTGGACTTACCATCGCCCCCCAGAATGCACGACAATTACCATCGCTAGCCCTGGCTCGGGGACTCCTCTCCCCTCAGCCGATTACATTGCGCACTTGCCGTCCTTCACCTGCACGTCGTCCGCTTCGTCTCTATCAACATATACCCGCAGCCAAACTGCAGCGTTTTGCCGGACTCGGTTTCATTGGTGTCGGTCAATTGGAGATTTCTAGATACTCGAAGAGGCCCCAGTTCAACACATTATTCATGAAACCGGGATGAGGGGAAGCATATTGGGTCCAGCAGCTGTTGAATGGGGTACGCTCCATATCTGCCTAGCCACTGTTGACCACTTGCTATCTCGAAGTCCTCTGTGAAGTCTAGAGACGGCTAACATGATATAAAGGTCCATGTGACAGCTGTTAATTGGGAGATTTATACTAGTTAAAGGGATAAAAGAGACACGAGACACAGGAGTGTTATTTGCTGCCGAATAATAGCTACTTCGTTAACCGTCTTTTGAGCAAACGGAATAGCAGAGAAGCCGAGAGCAAGGTTCAGCAAATGAGACGAAGAGTGGGAGGTGATGTACTTGCTATATTGGATGGTTCTCTGACACTTCCTTGACACCCCTCTATACAGCGGGCGTTTTCTGCTCTGTGGTATGGATTGGGTTGGAAGAGTGTGGTATTATAGAGGTATTCACACCCTATACGCTATTTGTAGAGCTTCGGTAATTGTATGCTGGAGGACCACGGAATACTGGGATAATTAATTGTTAAAAGAGGGAGGGATGGAAGTGAGTTCATAAGTATTCTCCCAATTTTGGTTCCTGGCGTTTTGGGGGTATGGATGTGTGAGTGGGGAGGAGGAAGAAGAGGAGAAGAAGAACTTGTGATGAAGGGGCTTGTTAGCCATAAGTTTGTCAATTGAGAAAGCCAGTAAAAGTTAACGCCTTCCTCTAGTTACGATGATGAAGTTAACCCCTGGTTATAGTGTGCAGGACAAAAAAATATCCTTCTCCTGCCCGATCCCTTTCCTTCTTCCCAGCCCCTAATAAAAGCCGCCTGAAAAAAAGGAACAAGGAAAGAGAAAGGAGAATGACAAAAAGAGAAAAACACCATAAACCATACCATGCCAATCAATAACGTCATTACAATGCAAGATCAGGTTTGATCCAAAAAGGGGGGAATATCGCAAGCGATGCAAAAAGGGAACAATCGAAGAACTGGAGTTTCCGTAGGTAGCTGCCCCCTGACATACCTGACGCCATGCCGTTCAAACCCCAATGGCTGTATACTTTATAAAGCCATCTCCCACATTTTATCCAACCCGTTTCCCGTTAATTTCAACCTCAGTAAACGCCTGGCTCCAACCCTGGATGGTATCTACAGAGCGGCTTGAGGTCTGATTTCCCATTATCGGACACGCCTGCATGAAGTCTGCCGACGGGTCAAGTGCTGCCTTTAGTTCATCAGGTTTGACCATTATGGCGGCTCCATCGGGATCGATCTGCTGGAAGAGTTCGTTCGAGTTGAACCAGGTCTTGAGTTTTGTGATTTGCATCTTGCTATTGAGATGGGCGATGGTGATTCCTTGGATATCGATCATGCCGCCGTGGGCTTTGGCGGTTACTTTTTCTCCTACGCTGTTCGAGTGAGATAATATTAGGGGATGTTTCTAATGAGTATCTATGTGGTATAGTACTTACTCATTCCAGCCGACGTAATCGTTCTTCATCTCGCCATAATGTCTCCATTTCAGGGTGACCACTGGGGGCCCACTGTATACCTCAACAACCTCAAAGGCGAAAGTCGGCATCATGCGTTTGAAAGTTTTGTGACTCGAGGCAAAGTCGGAGTTCTTTGAATCGTAGTATTTGCAGGGTGTGATTATGGCATTATAGGTCCCGACTTTGAGCATGTGCTCTGCATTGCTTGGTTCCAGGCCGTTGATGGCAAATGTGTAATTCGTCGTGTCGATTGTCCGCCAGTCTGCAAGCTGGGTTTTAAATGAAGCCTCGATTTCCCAGTTCTTGATTAGATTCTCGACAAGCTCTGGTAGGGAACCAGCGGGATGGTTATAATGTTTTGCTATTCATACGTGTTAGTTTGATAATTCTTTCGTCGCAACATTTGAATTTGAGGAACATGATGGTCTCACTCTCTGCGAAGAATTTGCGAGTTTTGGAGTAGTCTGGTGGTCGGTTGTATCTCCATTGTGCTTCCGAGTCCTTGAGAGTCGCATCGGGGTCTAACATGTAATCCGGTATGTCCACCCCCTTCAGGCTGTCTAGGTTTAATAGCGGTTCTTGCATTGTTGAGGTTGTGTGATGTAAAACAACGCGGGAGGGCAAAGTTGTAGGGATTTCTCTGCGCCGAATGCCCTCATGGGGACGAGTCCATCCTTATACTCACACGGGATGTTTTTTTTTGATTGATGTGCACAGGGTAGTTAAAAGTCCCCATGGATGTTTCAGGCGGGGGACGTAGGCATCCCCATCCCCACCCTGTTCTAAATTCCATCCCGATGGTGCAAATCCCGAAAGACGTCTGATTCGCGCTGCCAGAACTGGGGAGCTGGTCGGTGCGGAGCTCAATTAGAGACCTGCTGCATCAGAGCCGATGGCTTGGTTATCGCGGGAGGCCTAGACAACTCCGGCGTTTTCAACGTCGCCCGTGTTAGTGGGGCCTGCCGCCTTCCTGGAGTGATAGTGGAATCGCGGATATTAGCTATGATAATGTGGGCCGCCTGGTGGTCTGGGTGAAACACGCCAGAGCTTGTTCCAGTTTCAAGCGAGGGATGTTCCTTGGATATGCCAACGGCGACGGCTATGGTTGAACCCTGAAAAAGGGTTGACCGAACCTTAATTATGCCCAAGGGTTCCGGCTGTTTGTTGCTCATGGGCCATGGACGAACCGCATCACAGCTTTTGCAACAAGTCACCACATTGAACTCACTACGGATAGGCCTTTCCCCCTCAAGAACCCTGGACCGTTCTGCAGCTCTCTGAGCCTTCAATGTTCATCGTTCATCAATGGCACAGTTAAATTGTTCCCTTGGCAGGGGCATACCATCCCATTTGCTCCCCGACAACGGTTCTTGAAATTGCGCTGGCCGACGGCCTGTGGACTCTCGTCGTGTCTCGAGCCACTCTCTGATCTTGCCATTGTTTTGTTGTGATCCCTCCCAGACCCTGACAGACGATGAAGGGGACCCCTCTCAACTGGGCAAATGACTGAGGTACCGGAAGAGCCTGGAGGCTTGCCGCTTAATAAAAGATTGCCGGATCCGCTTTTGCTCGGCTGTACTGGAATCGAGAGCATAGAGGCATTTTTTATCCAGGGCAAACCCCACGCCGACGAAAACGCGTTTTGCTTCACTAAAACTGCTCACGATTCCGAAGGGAGAGAAGCCAGATGGTTGGTTACATAGTTAGTTAATCCGTTCCAAGGCGCTCTTGGTTTTTCTATCACAGTTTTCTTCGCAAGATTCCAAAACAAATCATTTATCTTGCCTAAAAAGGTCGAATCCTCTGCTGATATCGCCTACGAGTGAGGATTCGCAGTGGACGGATTAGTTGAATCCATTTTGCTTGATTTTAGGCTTCGGACGTCCGGGGCGCTTCCAGTGATGTTCCTATTCGAGTGGGGGATTTCCTCCTCTCCTGAATGTAAAGGAGGCATTGCACTTCACTATTCTCTAGCAGCTGACATCCACTTTCTGCTCATCTTGTATATAATTCCTCTCAGCTCCTCTCAAGGCTTCGCGGCTGACAGGTTGTTGGGTTAACGAATGATTCTGACATCAAGCAATATAGACTTGATGGTATGTCACCATGGGATTTGCTGTTGATAAGTATAAACACAAAAGCCTAGGGTGAACACACAGGATGAAGTTGCTGAAGTACTTTCAGGATGACCACCAAGGAGCCCCCAGCACATCTCAAAGGCACCACAATTCATCATTGAGAATCCAAACTTGTATTGAATGCCGAATTCACCACATCCCCAGGACACACCTCCTGAGGGCAGTGCTCCTATGATCATGGCCGTGATGGCTTGACCAACATTCAGGTTGCTAGCGATGGAAGAGGAAGTAATGTAATGCTATCAGAGGCCAAAATATGCCTTCACAGTATAGGTGCGGTTCTCAGGAGAGCCAACAGGATATCTCCATTAGCCCATCAGTCAATTTGACATCCATTTTCGTCGCCTTCTTCGATGCACACGGCACTGACGACGCGTCGAGGCTTGGTACGCCTGCCCTAAGTCGGAGATGGAGGACTGAAGGTCGAGGGGGATCAGCAGCCCGTCTTGTGGAATTTCCGCGGATGAAGGCCTAGGTAAGCCATAGTTGATAGCAGTCCGGCCGGTATTAGGAATATAGAGTACTTGGACATGATGACGCGGAGATAAGCTCTCCCCAACTCATCCTCTGGCGCTACCGGGCTTCTCTAGCTGCTCCCGGGCACGTCATATCCCATTTGGCGGTTGTAATCGCTGGTATCTCCCCATCCACAGGTGCCACGCGAGTTACGCGTTTGGCGGGTGAAAGCTTGACGATGACCTGATTGTCAAGCGTTGAATGAGGTTGTGCAATGTTTTGATGGTTGGAAGCCAATATGTTATTGGGCCACTGCCGAAGCGCGCTATGCCGGAATAGGCAGTTCTACTCGCACCCGTAGCCGAGATCGGCATCTCGACCATATCAACCGTCTTCGGGCCGAATCTTGCCCTGCTTCAAGCAACATCTGGAGAAATTGGTGGGAGAAAGAAGGAATCTAGACGAAAGGGGGGCGACATATGGCTCTGTCAATGGGCCACATAACTTATATGACTGCACCATGCCTGCGTCAGTGATCAATATTCATGAAGTGAATGCTCATCGTTCCACAACTTAGCATTCGAAATCCTAACCTTCAATATCCCGGTTTGGTGGCAACTGGTCTACAACAATTGACTTCTTACTGAAATCCACGATATTCTTCTCAATCCCTCCGGGCCATCTCACTTTCGATTTTTCTCCCTGCTTCCATCATGCAGTCCTCCGCGATCTTCCATAGATCACTCGAGAAGTCGTACCCCACGGCTGTCAAAGGAGAAGGCGTCTACCTAATCACAGACAAAGGACAAAAGATTCTTGATGGCTGCTGCGGCGCAGCGGTGTCAAGTGTCGGGCACGGCAATCAAGAGGTGATTGAAGCCGTGGTGGAGCAAGCACATAATATCGCCTTCGCACACAGTTCCTTTTTCACCTCCGACCCAGCGGAACAACTAGCGAAAACCATCATCAAGAGAAGCGACAATGCTTTCTCAAAAGTCACCTTTCTATGCTCCGGTTCCGAAGCCGTTGAATCTGCCTTGAAAATTGCCCGACAATACCACATCTACAACGGTGAACCGGAGCGAATCCACTTCATCGGCAGAAACTCCTCATACCACGGAAACACACTGGGCGCCGTGGCACTTGGAAACAATACCGCAAGAAGAGAGCCATTCGAACCAATCCTTAGCGACGTTTTCAAACACGTTAGTCGCTGCTTCTACGACGCTGATGGCGCGGGACTTTCAGAGCGACAGTACGAAAACCGCCTCATTGCCGAATGGAAGGACAAAATAAACGCCCTGGGCCCTAAAACTGTCGCTGCAGTTGTCGTTGAGCCGGTGGGTGGTGCCACTCTTGGCGCCGTGCCCCCGACCCCTACATATCTTCTGCGCTTAAAGGAGCTATGCGAGCACCATGGGATCCTTGTCATTTTCGACGAGGTTATGTGTGGAATGGGCCGTGTTGGGACCTACCATGCCTGGCAGAGCCTGGGAGGCGCGGCCCCAGACCTCCAATCCATTGGAAAGGGATTGGGCGCCGGATACCAACCATTATCAGCTGTGCTGATCGGGAAGAAGGTGTACGACATGTTTGAGGAACATTCAAAGGGTGCGAATAAATTTGTCAGCGGGCATACGTTCCAGGGCCATTCGATGGCATGCGCTGGTGCTCTTGCTGTCCACCGGATTTTGAAACGCGATGGCTTGATTCCACAAGTGAAGGAGAGGGGGATACTGCTTGAGTCCCTTTTGCGAGAGGGGTTGTCATCTTTCATTGCTGGGCATGGAGCTAGCCTACGGGGACTCGGCCTTTTCAGGGCAGTGGATTTTGGGCGGTTGGGTGAGTCTTTCGGTGGTCCCCTTGCGGCAGAGGTTGCGGAAGAGTCTTTCAAACAAGGGGCTGCTGTGTATTTGTGTTCGACGGCAGTTGATGCGGTTTTATTTGCGCCTCCATTTGTCATTTCGGAGGACGAGGTTTCGATACTTGCGCGGACCTTTTTAAAGGCGTTCAAAACTGTGCTTGAGAGGCGGAAGGCTGCTAAATAGATACATAGAATATTATACTTTTTTCTTTACGGGAGTCAGTACGCTTTTTGTCTAGGGATTTGGAAGGAAATGGCATGGCATTCAAAGGCTGGTATAAATATGACTCCATACCATTCTAGCAAATAAACAAGCACCGCTCTTTGATAAACCGCGTCGCCACCGAAAACTGGCCCCGCCTCCTTCCCATCTTCCCATCTCCAAAGTTCTCAACCATCTCCATCTCCATGTCTATATCCGCCCAAATGGCATCATAAAGTGTCGTCAACGTCTCTCTCGTCTTGGACGGGTATTCCTTCGTCAACTGGCAACTCTTCCTTCGAATCCTCATACGATGATCAGGATCAATCGCCTCAAGCGCAGCTAAATACAGCGGTAACGATAAAGCCGAATCTGGCCCACAGCCAATCGGCAATGATTCCATCAGCTGTATTAGAACTATGAGAGCGGATTGTACGCGGCAAGAGTTGCGACGGTCGTGGAAGATGCGTCGCTGTAGGAGGAGGACCGCGCCCCAGTAGAAGCATTGTCCGACAATGTCTAGGTGTCGTTGCTTGTTCGGAAGCGAGGATTGGCCGGCAAGTGGGGTGATGTAGGTGCGGGCTGCTACATGGAGATCTGTTTGGAGTTCATGGGCTTGGGACATGACGACGTTATGCGGCATACCTGCAGCGTCATCAGCGGTGAGATGAGAAATTCTGGCGAGGAGTGAGATGACCCAGTGGGGACAGCCGGTTGTTTCTTGGAAGGTCGGCGAGGATTCTTCGTTGCTATCTGGCGTGCATTGTTGATTGATAAACCAGAAAGAAAGAGGGAGGAAAGGGCGGCGTTGCCAGAAGATGGAACTTAGGATATCGATGTACGTTATGCGTTGAACGAGAACTGTGCCGATAGGGCAGGTGGGTTTTCGTTGTTCGTAGCCGAGTTCTCGAAATAGGTTCCAAGCATAGTCTATATGAGTTTGCGCGCCTCTGCCGCCGCTGGCGATTTCGACAGTGATTTGGAGGAGGATGGTAGCCAGGATGTCCCGTCTGAGGGACTCGCAGTAGCTTGTTGTAGTGTCGGGGTTTGTGAGGTCGCTTATACTGTCGCGGAGAGTTGCTAGGGCTTGGGATTGGCGTTGAAGAGCCAGAGACACAGGTGCACCGCCTCGAAGGTGCATGTAGGTGGTGGAAATGGAAATTACCGTGCCCATTAACACTGGGGTAGACAGGGCTAGTATGGCAAGCTGTCGGTAGCCATTTTGACTGCTGTCGCATGCTGGGATTATCATTGACACGGACTGAAGGACTGTTAATTTTATTAGCAAGGAGGAGGTTTCAATTATGGGATCTGAATTCCATACAGTATGCATACGCTGTACTCTCTTCGTTATTCGGAAATAGGAAAGAGAATATGTCCCCATGTAAGGAGTGGGTTAGTGTATCCATATTCGAAACGATTGTGGTATCCTCGACGGTATAATTTTCCACCTCGCAGGCTGGGGGGTTCAGCTCTAGCCTTTTATCTGCACCCAATGGCTTTGATCCCTGAAAAGTGATGACTTGCTCGTCAAATGCCAGGAAATCAGTTTGTGTTGCGATATTCCAATTGTGGTCAGATACTCCGTATGCCGCGTTTGCCCATGTATGAAATATCTCTTCGTCGGACAAATTGTGGGAATATGACAACATTTCTGGATACTGATTTTGAAGAAGCGAAGGAACAGGGGATGTTTGGTCCAGTCCCTTGCAGCTGCGAGGGGACGAGATTGAGGATGAAATATCTCGTCTAACTCGACTTTGATCAAGGCCAGGAGATCTATGTTGTCGATGCCGGGTTTGAGCTGGGCGCCTGGACCGTCGGGGCCCATTCGCCCATCGAATATTGTGACGAACTGCACAGTCAATGTTGAGGCGAACGCATCTCCCGCACCGTGGACGAGCTTCGTCACATTTTCGATGCTGTTGTAGACATTGAGCACAGCCTAGAAAAATCGTGTCAGTATTGATTACTATAGACAAGACCACTATCGATCAAAGACTTAAGAAGAGGTCAAAATGAGAGAAAGGGTTCAATATCTGACCTCCTCGAGATCGTTTCCCCTCCATAAACATACGCTGTTTAATAGTACTTTGCACGTCTAACAACCCCACCGGGATATTGAATAGTAGACTGTGTAGCCTGTAGGCCCCAGGGTGGAGAGCACAGTACCGCTAAAGACATTCCCCCAGCTCTGATGACTCGTTGCGCTACTTTGGAGTGCTGTTGATCTTGGATTGAGGTTGGGTTTCTCGGCTTTAGCCGAATTTTCGGCTAATCCGTCCCGAAGCACCCGCTTCCGGCATCGGCCCCACTCGGCTAACCGATTTCTCTCCAAGAACTTCGGCTTCAATAGTACATAGTACACAGATTGGTCCCACTCTGTGCCCAGACACCAGGGGCCCATGATAACTTGGCGTAAGGTATGTTAGATCTCCTCATCTCCGTCGAAGCGATACGTTACTCCATAGGACACAATGAGATGCATAATTAAGATGTTTTGCTGAAACACTTTCTGCCTAGACAGGGTTGAAATATCGGTGCATGGATTGAGGAGCTGCAAGGAGAGAGGGGGTTGACTTAGAGCCCATACCTCTGGATTCGTGATCGTGCATAATTTGCCTTGAAAATCTACGAGAGAGGCTGCGCACGTTTTGAATGGTACAACCTTTGGTATTTGAGAGCTGCACATAAGAGTCTGCAGATGCTACATTAAATACGCTCTATGTATTCATTTGCTTCTACGGAGTAGTATGAAGAAAGAAAGGATTCCATCCTCCTTCATGAGCCTCCTCGTATGTGGGTGCTTCAATGACCCAAACTGATGAGAAATAAACAGACCAGTATGTAGATATCATGTAGTTACCACAAGTTCAGAGCGGAGTGCCTTGTCTAAAATCAGATCAATAAAACACTCTATGCTGAATTCTATACATTAGCGCTATGCAGAATGTTCTGCCTTTCATCCAGTTCACACGACGTACAATATAGGATCTCGGGGGCGATAGTAATTAACAGAGATCACTGGGGCCGGCTGCACCCCACCTACGTCGCCCGCCCTTTTATTCATAAAAGCAATACAGCGACGGGCACAAGTATCCACACAATTCCGCAAACGTATCATATGTAAAAAATTTCAGTAGCAACATGTCTACACTCCGTTCTAAAATTTCTAAAAAAACCAAAACCAAAACCCGCCCACACAAATCGTTTACTTACAACTTCGATCCCTTCTTATCTAACCCCAACTCCCTTTTCGCCCTCTCCCTCAGCTCCCTCCTCAGCAACTTCCCAATCGCATTCTTCGGCAACTCATCCACGAACACCACCCCGCCTCTAAGCTGCTTATATGGCGCTAACCGATCCTTCACGAAGTCCTTAACACTCTGCTCACTAATACGCGCTGGATCGGCCACGACGTATGCGCGTGGGACCTCCGAGCCGGGATCGTCAGGGCTGGTGACGCCGCAGACGGCGGCTTCTTTGATGTCTGGGTGCGTGAAGAGAAGATTCTCGAGCTCAGCGGGCGCGATTTGGAGGCCTTTGTATTTTAGGAGTTCCTGGATAGGGGTTAGTGTTTTTGGATATGTATGAGGGGAGATGGCGAGGGGACTGACCTTCTTCCGATCGACAACGTAGAATAGGCCGTTTTTGATAATACCGATGTCACCAGTGCAGAACCAGCCGTCGTGGAAAGCGTCCTTAGTCGCTTGGGGATTGTCGTAGTATCCCTCTGTCACCATGGGGGCGCGAACGAGTAGCTCGCCTGGTTGTCCGGTTTCGACGTCGTTGTAGTCGTCGTCGACCATCCTGGCGATTTCGGAAAATGTTAACTCAATATTGAATAAATATTTATGAACGTCAATAGGTTAAGCACACACCTCAATTCAACATTCGGTAAAACATGCCCAATACACCCCGTATAATCATCAACCCCCTTGGGCATCATCGTAACCGCCCCAGTCGTCTCACTCAGCCCCCACGTCTGCCCAATCACTGTATTACCAGTTCCAAGCTTCTTGCTCGCAGAGGTTTGAAGTTCTCCATCCATTGGCGCCGCTCCGGTGTTCGCATTTGCCAGCCATTTAAAATGGTCTGTCACGTCAGGAGATTTGGCGATGCGTAGGTAGATGGAGGGGACGGTGTAGAAGGAAGTAATTTCATATTCCTTGATGAGTCTCAACATCTTTTTCCATTCATATTTGCCCATCCATACCACGAGGCCGCCAGAGTAGAAAGGCCCAACTAGGTAGCCGAATAGGCCGGCTATGTGGCTAATTGGCAAATGGGCTAACGTGCGGAATTGGGGGAGCTCTTGTCCGGCGGCGATCTGCTTTGCAGCCCATTGCCGACCGGAGAGGGTCATTATGTAGACTTCTGAGACGATGTTCAGGTGTGAGAGCATAACACCTATATTATTTTTTAGTTCTGCTTGGAATACTCTTAGACCTGCTAGAAACCATACCTTTCGGCAAACCCGTTGTACCCGATGACCATAAAATCACCACAAGAGACCTCTTCAACGCTTCCGGATCCGTAATCCGCTGCCAGGTCAACCTCTCCTCTGAAATAACATTAATATTGCCTTCAAGAGATGATAGGCTATATTTCGGATATGACTCCAAAACCAACACCCGGTCTAGCGGTAGATTACACTGCTTGGCCGCCTGTGCAGTAAGCTCTTTCATCTCCTTCCCACAGATAACCAAGCGACTCTTGCCAATTGTAATCTGTCTCGCTAGCTCGGTGACAGTCGACGAAGGGCTGGCGGCAGAGTATACTCCGCCTGCGCCAATGGTGCCATAGAACGCGGCAGCAACCAAAGGCTGCCCATAGCTGATGACGGTCACGACATCTTTGTTTGGCCCGTTTGCGCCAATGCCGTAGTTTGTTCGGAGGCCGTGAGCGACACGTTCGGAAAGGTCACGGAGACCGTTCTTGGTAATTATTTTGTAGGGATGGTCTGCGTCGAGGTGTAGGAGGGTGTCGTCTACGGCAGGGCAATATTCAGATTCTTTATAGTTGTTAGTATTAATCACAATATATGGGGGGTATCTTAAGAGGTATGACGGTACCGAATAAGAGGGTCATCAAGTCTAGCTTGGGCACGTCCACGAACTTTTGAGGGCCCGCATGGTAATAGATTTTCTCCGCCATCGTAGAATGCGGGGAAATTGGAAGCTCCTGCGCCACTAACAATTGCAAACAAGAGATAAGTAGGAAAAATAGAGCTCTATGAATGCTCTGGGGAAGTAAATGAAGCAAGTGTAATTCAACGATGTTAACACCAAAGGCTCTCTTGCAGTCTGGGAGTACCACCAGAGCTTATGTATTGTGATACCCCCCATAATCGGCCAATGAACTAACCCAGATCGGTGATGGATGTGTGCATTAGAAATGCAGGCTTGGCCTCGTACCCGAGGTTGGATCTGCCAAAGGCGGAGAAAATCCCCCCAAACGGCCCCCTCACTCCTCGCTTGGTGAGCTCATTGTTCCTTGAAGCTAAAAGCTGCATGCATCAAGAACCAAGCCCCGTCGGTCTGTTCTGTTTGAGCTCGGCTATGGCATGCCTTAGTGTTGGCTCCATCGAACCGAGGATAGGTTAGCTATCTGGAGCTTGAAAGCGTGAGCCATGACTTGGAGAACAATTGGCCGGCCGTAAGGCGCCAACTGAGCGCATAATGATTGAGTTGTTCGCCATGTATTTGGAGGGAATGATGTGATGTTCCAATGCCGGGTGGGGATAGTCGGACGAGGCTGGCCGTTTGCGGGGAAGTGCCAAGGCTGCACTGGCTGGAGCGAGAGCCGAGCGGAATCTTGATAGATCGAGTTAATTGTTTCGTCAGATTTCAAGGAGCATTCCTGACACTTTGATATTCGACATTGGATATTACATGACCCATTTGACCGCCTGAATAAATAATATTATAACCCAAATGGGCTTTGACTCTCATGAACGCCGTAAAGACTCCGCTATGCTACATATCCCACACATATACATCTCAGCAACGAAAAAAAAAACCGG
Organism: Onygenales sp. PD_10; assembly: GCA_032988465.1. Taxonomy (NCBI): domain Eukaryota; kingdom Fungi; phylum Ascomycota; class Eurotiomycetes; order Onygenales; species Onygenales sp. PD_10. The sequence continues at coordinate 16,628 of JANTQH010000140.1, forward strand.
GAGAATCACTCATCAGGTAGTTCCTCGGGGCTTGGACTTAGCCTCCTTTTTCGCCTTGGCCTCTTCTTTCTTTTTCTTTTTCTGAGCCTCCAACTTTTCCTCGTGTTTCCGTTTCAAACTGGCCTTCTCCGCTTCCGTCTTTGCAACGGGCTTGAAAAAGCCTTCCAGTCGTGATTGCTGTGCCGTTTTCAAATTCTTTGTCAAGCGCGCTGCTGCATTGCGTACCCGATCTTCGCTGAATCCCTTCTCTTCGACGAGGAATTTAACCAGGCCCTCAACATCTGGCGCCTCCCATTTGAAGTCGCAGTCCGGGTGGTCCGCCTGGCGGACGTCAGGTTGGAAAAACAGATCGCGAGCATCTTTGTATGGCCAGTCCTCCGGGATAACGTATTTTTTCTTCGAGTCGGATTCGATGGCTTCGACCACTTTTTCTAGCGAGCCGTGGTCCCGAATAAGTTTTAAGGCGGTGTTGGGCCCAACTTTCGGGATGGGATCGAGATAATCACAGCCAAGCAGGATGCAAAGGTCGACAAACTGAGGAGAGTAAAATTTTAGTAACGATAGTTTAGCATGCCCCTGGAATGAACTCACCTGTTTTCGGTCCATATCAAGACCCTCCAGAACTCGGTCCAAATGAATCTCCAGAATTGGTTCTTTGCGCTGCTCGCTGAACGTAAGATGTCGTAGTAAAATAGGAGAATCGAAACACAACGTATCCATATCCTCTGACGCGGCCGCATACACCTTCCCGGCTCTGGCAAGAACAGCACATTGTGCTTCAGCCTCAGTGGGCGCATCGATGTAGGGCACACCCATGAGCTTCAGCAATTTTTTGCATTCCGCATTATGTTCGCGCGTGACTCTGACCGTACGTCTAGAGAATTTTTCCACGTCTTCTGCCGTACCAATTTCCTTGGCTTCCTCGTGGGCTTCCGTAGCTTCAGACTTTCGGGCAAACCGTTTGGCCAGTTCGCCTGACTTGAGTTTTGGAGGGGCACCGTCAAACACGTAGACGGGTTTTATGCCGTTATCAACGATTCGGAGTGTGCGATAGAACATGCCCATTAGATGAGAGGTAGTTTCGCCGGTTTCGTTCATGAGTTGTTGGCCATCGGAGCGGACAGCGATGAGGAAACTGTAAATGCTCATGGAGCTGTATTTGGGATATTAGTTATATATTCACGGATTGCGCCCAGACGTTTCGTTTTCGAATAAGAAGGGACCACATACGCATCCTGGATTTGTGAAGAGTCAGCACATCTGATATTGGTAACGTGGAACGATAGGGGCAAGAAGGCCTTCCTCGGTGAGATATAAAAGCTAAAATACGTACAATTGCAACTTTCCGGCCGAAGTGGTTCTTAATCTCTCCCGTCTTAACAGCATCGGGCGCATTCTCCTGGATAATTTGGTATAGGTCTGCAAAAGGAATTTAAGATCGATTAGAAGAATTCGCGCATCGCATATATAATAGTCCGTCATATTCGCGTTCCAATATAAATTAAAAAGGATTGGAGGACACAACGCACGTTTGATACCCATTTTTGATTGCGCCCTTCGGTGCGGGCGTGACAGGCTTTGGTGTTAGAGCCGGTACTGTTGGGGGGAGCGGCAATTATAATGGGATTTCCTTCCCAGTGATTTCTGGTAGCGGACAACAGTATAGGGCGAGGGAGGAGGGAAGTGGAATTCAAAGAAGAAGAGAAAAGATGTTGAACGAACACCAAGTCTCCAATGTCGTCGAAGTCGCGACTTCGCGAGCGCGTCTGAATCCACGTGACGCGTGATGTAATATTGCCGAATACAGTTTAGCTTAGTATTTACGCGCTACTACAAATTGGCTGCTACGGTCACCTGACACCCTAGCCCTAACTCACGATGGATCTTTCTCCCTTCACGGAAATTTAACAGATGAAATGTTTCTCTCGTCAACTAGTCTCAATATTAACTTTTCTACTGACAACAGAATACAGAGGCACGGCTGATTCCAAATGTCATTATTCATCCCCAAAGTTTTGCATCCCGTACTATACAGGGGTTGGACGTAAAATCATGCGGAAATCTAGGTCGCACGCATGGAACAAGAAACCTAGAACACACCATGTCCCCTCTTGTTCCTGCAGCTGGGACTTGACGTTCATAGTAGGAACATATTTGATCCCTTCATTTATCTTGCTTGCCTCCGAATATCTCTGCTTAAACTGCAGCAGGGGAGAGACGGCGGGGAAGACAGATGTGGCATGCTCCTATCTGGCTGTGGGGGTTGTGGGGAGGCTCGGCACTGCCATGTCATGACTTACCGCGCATTGCCATCCATGTTGAGAGACCTAATTTTACCAATCTAGAGCTGCAACCGGCCCTGACAAGATTGATAAATTGCTAAGAAGAGCCTCCTGACTATCCATGGTAACAATATTTTAAAGGACTTGATCCCATACACTCCCCGCACAATTCAATCAACATCCTTGGAAGTATGTCAACCCCCACCTCCAAGACGAAGTCAGCGGAGTTCCGCCAATACCTACCGGATCTCAGCATCCCTCGTTTTCAAACTGCGAAAGATCAAGATGCATGTTCCTACGCAGCTATGTTTAAAGAGACTAAAAATCCGCCGTGGCTTTATAACCTGACCAAAGTTTGGGAGCAGTTATACGAGGAACCATTTAAGGGCATTACATCTGATGGTGCGTCCTTTATCATCCGACACAAGATACGCTCTAACTGTCCATGGCTGACTGATTTTTATGTATAGGAGTGGTAATACCGGGCTTATTCCATCCGCAGGATGAAGGAATTGATATCGACCAAATTGTCAACGCCATTAACAAAGTGACGGGAATGGTTTCACCAGAACAGCTAAAGAAGCTGACCTACCCAGTCAATGCGAAGGAATGGCGTGCATGGTCGAATCCCGAATTCCTCCTACGGCCCTTTGGACTTCGTCTCGATGAACTCAGTGACGAAATTGCCACTGCGATTCTGGGGGTTCTAGAAGCTAGCCTTTCCCCTGAAGGCTATACCAAGGCTGTCTCCGCCATGCGAATAAACCACTTCCTGGGTGAACTCTGCAATATGCCTCGGATTATGAACAAATACTCCTATAACTTCCTCCTCTTCGGCACGCCGTCCACTGTTGAACCCTGGGGCTGGTCATTGTACGGGCATCATCTCTGTCTCAGCGTATTTCTAAAGGGCAAACAAATCGTTGTATCGCCCACCTTCATCGGCGCGGAGCCCAACATTATTGACGAAGGCGAATTTGCTGGTACTGAGATTTGCCATACGGAGGGGATCTTGGGATTGCAATTGATGCAAAGCTTACCTGACGTTCTCAAGGAGAAGGCGCAAATTTTCAAGCTGATGCATGACCCCGGCATGCAACTGACGGGAAACCTTAAAACCGACCGATGGAATCAAGACGATCAACGAAACCTCTGCAGCGCATTTCGAGACAACCGCATCATTCCTTATGAAGGCATTCGCGTATCTGAATTCACGACACAGCAGCAGCAACTAGTTCTGGATATTGCGGAACAGTTCTTACTCTACCTACCCGAGAAATCGCGGGCGCTTAAAAAAGCCCTAATCCGGGAATACTTCAACGAGACGTTTTTCTGCTGGATTGGATCCTATGGAAGTGAAGATCCGTATTATTTCAGAATTCAGAGCCCCGTTGTTATCTTTGAGTTTGATCATCATTCTGGCGTGTTCTTGACGAATAAGGAGCCTGCCAAGTTTCATATCCATACGGTTGTTCGAACGCCAAATGGGGGTGACTATGGGTGCGCACTTAGAACTGCTGAAGAGATGTTATAATTGTGTTGTGGCATATTAGATTGATGTCGGATATCTCTTGTTGAAGTGGTATGAATGAGTTTGTTTCTACCTGGTTTAATTTAATTTCAATACTTACTAGTAAGTATCAACTAAAACTGGATCCTAGAAACCCTAAGAGTCGATAATTTAGTAAGGATTTTTAATCGCTATGCAATGGAAAGGACTATAAACATTTGAATGTCACTTGTAATGCAGTTGGTCTTTAAATTTGGTGATTAGGGCTCCCTACAACGAACTTATCTCCTCCTCTTAGGATCTCTTTGAGATCTTTCCCCACGCTCAAGGAACTCCGGTAAGAACAACGGTAGTTAATATAGCCCGATGTTTTAAATGATATTCCGAGAGATATCGTCTTTCCACGACTTCTCTCTACGCCGCTCTACAAGTTATTTGCTTCTCTTCCCCACAGCCTTGCTCTACCTCCAAGTACTCTGCGAATTCAGCATCTGAAATGTGAGGAGACAGACGCCCACGGGTTGTAAAGGCCTTTGCAATGAAGATAATGGGTTGCTTATTTCTAAAAATCAATGCTAAAGGCAACCAAAACTGCCAAAGATGCAAGCAGAAATAGAAATATTCTTAGAGTATCGAAAATACTCTCGAATAATAGCACCGGCTGATTCAATACTTCTTCATGAACTGGTATAATGACCTTTCCCTAACTCTCCAAAAGCGACGGTATCTTCTCCATCAAATGTTCAACAATTGCATCGGGACCCCTTTCCACCTGTAGACCGTTTGGGATTGCGTGTGTCTTTAGGCCGGGAATGATGGATTTCGCAATCGATTGTATCTGCGCCGCTTCTTCGGCCGTCCACATTGAAGCGCAGCACTAATTAATCATAGGAGGAATTCAAATTCAGTCAGTTATTCATTCAGATATACATGCTAAAAGCAGTGTACCTAGAACTCCTGGGGCCTATTTTTTAATAGTCAAGCGAATGCACTTACCAACAGATCAGGCTGAATCTCTGTAACTTTAGGGGCCACCTCGTCGATTTCTGATTCTGCTATTAGCTATTGTTTCCTAGTCTGAGGGGAAGTAGAAAAGACAATCGAATGCGCTGAGAGAAACATCACTTACTTTCGCAGTTCCCCGCGTGGATGATCGTATATTTCCCACTCAATGCTTCAGTTACACGGCCTATAAGCCGATAAGCTCGCTCCGGTGCCGTGTTCACCGTGACGAGTTTAAAAGGGCCTTTCACTTCGCTTTGAGCCATTGCGGTAGTAGGTTCGCAGGTGGGTTGTTTGCTCAAATCTTGTTATGATAGTGTTCTACTATCCCAAAGTCAACGGATGGAAAGAAATCGAAGAAACTTTGGCCTTCTCTTCTTTCTTTTTCTTGAATAACTTAGAATATCCTCTCTTTATCTCCTTGGTTCTGGACTCCCCACAATCCCTGCCAGGCGTGGGGAGGGGTATTTATCATCTTCCCCCAACCCCCGCATATCCCAGCCGAATGTTATATCCGACAAATCGAATGACGCACGGTAATTTTCCAGCTACGGCAGTGCCGATGCTTTATGTGAATTGCGAAATGACCGGGGAGTGCGTTTCGATCATTAGGAATTTATTTCCGCAATCTTGATCCTCAGACTGCATTTCTGGTTTGACATTTGTGAATGAGAACGACGCAGCTATTTCTTTCGATCGCTTGAACAATATGCCTTCCTCTACCCAAACCTCAAATATAAAAGATTTGAAAATATGTATTATTGGAGCTGGTCAGTATCGTATTTTCTAAATCATTTTGTTATCTCCTGCTAACTGTTGTATATTTTCTGCAGGAATGGGTGGGTTGACCTGCGCGCTGGCATTAGCAAAGGAAGGGTTCAAAAACATCCACGTCTATGAGACGGCCTCCAATTTGGGATTCGTCGGAGCCGGGATCCAGCTTGCGCCCAACATGGCTCGGGTTCTTGATTCATTAGGGGTGTGGAAGGTCATTGAGAGCGAGGCAGTCAATGTTACTGAAACTAGTATCCGACGTATGTCAATTCCACTGTTTCTTGAGGACCATAGTCCCAGTATCAGCTAATCATCTGTTTCTGTTTTGTAGGCGGTGCTGGAGACGTTGAACTAGCCCATGTCGAGTTGGGATATATCCATAGCACATATGGGTATCCTCATATGGTCGGTCACCGATCCTCCTTAGCAGGCGCTCTGTATGAAGGTTGTAAACGAGAGCCTAGCATACGGATAAACTTTTCCATTTCAGTAGAGGGGATCGATACATTCGGACCCAAACCATCATTCACCGCCGTGAGCCGTTCTGGAGGATCACCTTACCAAGTTGAGGCAGATATCCTGCTAGGAGCGGATGGCATCAAAAGCACGATCCGCGTTGCAATGTTGGAGAAGCTTGGAGTCGATGCTAAGATAACAGACACCCACCAAGCTGCGTATCGAATCATGTTGACTCGCGAAGAGATGAAAGATGATCCGGAACTCCTCGAGTTAATCGACAGCAACCAGGTCACCAGGTGGATAGGCGAGAAGAGACACATCATCGCCTACCCGATATCAAACAACGCTATATACAACCTGTCAACCACGCAACCAGACACCAACTTTGCCGCCGCACCCTCGGCAACATATACCACGAAGGGCTCAAAGAAAGCCATGCTTGGAGTCTTTGCAGATTACTGCCCAAAGATCCAACGCATGCTTAATCTCGTTCCCGAAGGCGAAGTCTGCGAGTGGAAGCTCCGCGTGCACGAGCCGCTACCTACTTGGGTCCATGGCGCCGTGGCCCTCGTGGGTGATGCGTGCCATCCAACATTGCCCCATCTCGCCCAGGGAGCTGCACAAGCCATAGAAGATGCGGCTGTAATTGCAGTTGCGCTTTCGAAAATGCCGGACTCGAAGTCCGAAACGATTACCAAGGCACTGCGGGTGTATGAGAAGATTCGAAAAGGACGCGCGGAGACAATTGTGGATTTGGCTGCTGCGTCGGGGAGAGAGTTGCATCTCGGTGAAGGGGCTGCAAAGGAGAATCGGGATAAACAGTTTGCTGCGTTGAAGGCGGGCAATGGGAAGGTTCCTGATAAGTGGGCTGATGCTGAGATTCAGGGGTTGATATATGGGTTTGATTGTGTGCAGGTTACGCGGGACTCCTTTGATGAGATTTTTGCTAGCATGAGTGATTTGCCATAGTTATCTACTCCAGCGTCATTGTAAGGATTGGCTGTAATGGTGAGAGCTTGCGGGATGGTTTTCGACTGGGTGATTTGGACAGTTTCCTGTGTTTTTATCTTGGTGTTGGACAATGTAGTTATCGAAACAAGAAGTTTTGATATTTGCATTGACAGCTTACATAAGCTGTTTTCCACAATCACACGAAACTCGGCCGTCGTCTCCATGTTTGATGTCTCTATCCCCGTCTTTGGGCAGCATGTCTGCACAGGATAATAACCATGCCAGAGATGCAGGCAATTGCTGGTGGAGGTCGAAATCTTGCATGCAAGTATTGCCAGAGATCGTTCTCCAAAGCGGAAAATCTGAAGGTACGAGTTTACCCTTTCTATTAGAAAACATATTAACCAGCTACTAATATCCGGCAGAGACATGAGCGCAGTCGTAAGTAACAGAAACGACTGTGAAAGGGCATATTGATTGCTCCTAGTGCTGGAGAAACTGACGAGACTCCCGAGTACATCAAGACACGGGAGCTAAACCTTTCCTCTGCCATATATGTAAACGGCCCTTTACCCGTCAAGATGCTTTGGCACGCCATAAAAGGCTGCATTCGAGAGGAACAGATCACAAAGTTGCAACGGCAGTACCGTCAGGAGGCGGGCCTCCGGTATCCCGCCCTGGGAATGATGCCACAATCATCCCAAATGACGACCGCGTTGGTAACTGCGCCTGGGCTGAGAGTCAAACGGAGACGACAATGGGACAGATAACACGCCTCCGCGGCCAGAACTCGACTTCTCCCTGGTATGGCCGGATTCAGAAGATCTGTACCAGACTATAATCTCGTCTGATGCGGCTAATCAGTGGCAGGTACCTCTGGGGACGTTGCCGCTCCCGTCCAATCCTCCTAAATCAAATGGCATGAATTTGAGTCCCCAAGTTCGTTTGACGATCGAGGGTCGCCCATTGGGGCAATCCCGTGCGGTGGAAGCCATCAGGCTGTCCAAGATGTGACGGAGATGGTAGCCACCTCGGTAAGATCCGTCCAACATTTTGTTACCATTTCACATACTCACCACCGTTATCATTAGTCCTCGAGTGTGACTGCTGCGGTCGAAGCCAACTCGATCACGTCTGTATTTCTTGATGAATGTTTGCACATGTTTTTTGCACGGTTCATTCCTACGTTTCCTGTAATGCATCGAGCAACGTTCGTCTTCCGGGAATGCACGCATCCATTGCTTCTGAGTGCTATTGCGATTGGGTCGCTGTATATTGGCCCAAAGGATGCTGTTGCAAAGGTGGGTTCAACCGCTATAACCCCATTCATTCAACGTGTGCTAATAAGTCAACAAAGGGGGAAGCGCTGTGGCACCTTGCCCATACCGCCGTATCGACATCGGTTCGTAATCTAGCGCTATATCTAGATGTTAACACTAAACTTTTATAGTGGCAGGTGATGATCACTCACAGAGGTCCCTACGATGCGTGCAGCGGTATACAGCTTGTTCTAACCGCCCTCCTTAGTCAAGTTTACGGTGCTTTATCTAAGGTAGCTACACATTCTGAGAGTTGCCCTTGCATTTTTAACACATTCGGCGCAGAACAGGGCCATCCGGACGACAAGCCAAATATTTCGAGCCCACGGGTTTCATTGGGCGAGACATTGCGGAATGTTCAATATAAAAACATACTCCACAGATAACCTACCATCTTCAGGCTCCTCAGATATGGAGAAAGATTACCAATGGAGAACCTGGGCATCTAGAGAAATCCAGCATCGAGCGCTCCTTGCCTATTACATATTGGACGGTTTGGTAGCTCAAATCGCAGCAGAAGCTACCTCAGTCCGGCACACAGCTAACCAGCTCGGGCTACCAAGTAACGAAGCAACCTTTGAAGCCAGCACCCCTGATGACTGGTTGGTGCACATGCGTTCCCAACACACGAGCCAGATGACATTCCGCAGCATTTTCCGCTTCCTATTCTCACCAACTGGCCTCCCCCAACCACTCGATCACTCATCCTCCGCCTTCTCAATCAGAGTAATCCTAGAAGGCCTCCAATCCCTCCTCTCCGAATGCGACGAAGACGACTTCATCGCAGTCGGAACCCCCATAAAATCCGACCTCCGCCGCGCCTTGAGCAGAGTTTACAAAAGCACAAACCGAACCGCCCTCCTCTCACCCGACGAGCGTCTCGAGCTCCTGCTCCGATGGCACTCAATCTGCCTCGACGCAGCCACCAGCTCATCACTCCTCTGCAACTCCGTCTGCGCGCGATATAAAATAACCCAGCACGTTCTTGGCAGCAAAGGCTCCACAACCCCTCCCCTCGACCTGGCGAAATGGGTCAATACAGAAAACGCCAGACGAGCCCTCCTGCACGCCGTCGCCATCCAAGACATCGTCGAGCAATTACCCCGCGGCCGCGCACATGTCATCCACATGCCCAGCTCCCTCTTCGCCGCAGCAACCGTATACAGCGCCTTCTGCCTAGCGGGCTCTACCCGCGTCAATCTCCCGCACACCGTGATCTGGGAGAACGTGGTGTTTTCGCCGGAGGAGGAAGAAGGGGAGGAGTCCACGGAAGCCGAGGCGTGTTCGACGTTGGGAGAACTTGCGGGTTCGACTGGGGTGGTGGTGGTGGGATCCGATACGAGACGGTATATTCGTGGCGATCGGGATGATGATGATCTGCCTGCGGGTTCTTCTGGGGTGGTGGGGGGGTCGAATGCGACGAGGAATGTGCTGTATGAGTTGAATTCTATGCAGAAGTTGTTTCGGTGTTTGTGTTCGCAGTGGGGGATTGCGCATGATATGGAGAATGTGGTGGATCAGTGGATTACGCTTTCGCATTCTCCGCGAGCCGGAGCGCGGCGTGGCCCCCGACAACGGGACGGCAAAGGCCGACGGAATTGCAAATATGACATGTTACTCATCGCTTAACGATAGAGTAGATACCTAGGGCTCGTTTGCATTCCGAACAGTCGGTATTCTACTATGTATTTGCCAGGGATATTGCAGAGCCTAACTAACTAAGAACATCAATAGTCAATCTTTGTCTAATTCTAGACGTACCTATTTTCTCTTGCCAAATGCCCTGTTTTGTAATATATTATAGATATGGGAAAGAAAACGAGAGGGATGGAATGGAATGGATTTTCCGAGAAGTATATAGATAGCTAGATAATGCGAGGGTTCATCTGGTCTACTATGTATAGCTCGCATCGCATCGCATCATAACCGAACCTCTTGCCTGGATACGTAGTCGCGTAGCAGTTATATACTCCGTATACTATAACTAGTGCATTGATATTTCCAACGTTTTCTGCAATCACATCTCGCTTGCTAATGAACTAATAGACAAAAACCAGGACGGACATCAAGGAGAAAGCCAAAAAAGGGGGGGAAAAGGACAATGCGAGGTATGTGACATACATACAGTACAAACAATCACCTTCCAGGCAATGATATATATAATCCAGCTTAGCATAGACAAGACTAAAAACATGAGATATAGGAGGTAAAACATAGTATGTAACAACGGTGCTAAATGGTGGTTCATGGATGTAATAGAGAAGTGGGGAAATGGGGTATGGTAGGGGGATAAGTAGTGGAGAGGTGTGAATAGCCAATTGCGCTCTTGCTCTTGTATATGGTATCGTGATAATCCAAAAAGAAAACGAGAAAGAGAAGGGTATGGATGCATGGATGGATGCCAAAATTCAGCTGTGGCCAGGAGGACGAGAGTGGAGGTAGGCAGGGATGGAAGAGTTGGGCTTGTATATATGATGAATGGCTAGTAAAATGCCTAGGACGGTAGAAGGATGTTCGGTATCCAAAGGGGGTATATAGGATTTGATCCCCATGCGGATACAATCGGGGTGGGTTATCGTAGTAATTCGATGTTGAATATGGAGGTGTTTTAGGAATTATTAGCCATATTATCTGACTATTACCACCTCGAACTATCCTCAAACGGGCAGCGATGAACCGGAATCGAACGGGGTGCGCCATCTCTTCGGACTAGCCATCTATCCATGCGACGATCCAGGCTTCGAACGCCCCTCATACTGCCCCCTCAAATCATCGACTTCTTTCTGCAACCTCGTCAAATCCGCAAGAATATCAGTAGCATGAGATTGCGATTGCGACTGTGAGGTCGTCGTCGACGAGGACGGGCTCCGTCTGCGCGTCGAGTCCGTCCCAGTAGCGACTGAATCAGCTGCACTGCCTGATATAACAGGGCGCGATTCGTCCAGACTCGCTCTGCTTCCGCCAGTTCTTCGTGGCGGGGGAGGTCGTGGTGGGCCACCGTGTGGTGGAGCTCGTTTGTTTGATGTTGTTGCGCTGGAAAATGTATCGATGCTGCGTAGGCTGGCTTGGTCGGATGCATCTTCTCTGTTTGAGTCGCTGCGTTGTCGGGAGGGGGGTGGGGGTGGTTGGTCATGGGAAATGGCAGGGGGCTTTGCATGAGGCGGGGTACCGGGGGGCGGAAACATTAACGAGTCTCTATCTTTCCGCCTTGAAGGCGGTGGGGGTGGAGTCTTTAAGGGCGATGAGGTAAAAGAGGAGGACGTGTTAAGAGCGTTCGTGCCAAGGGAGAGTCTGGCGGAGTTGTTCCTTGATAGCCCGGATTTTTTGGGCTTCATTTGACTGTGTCGTCTAGCTAATGGAGGCGTGGGTGGGCGTTTATTCTGCGGTAGGGATAGGAGAGGGCTTTCTGACTCCTCTTGAGGGGAATTGGTATTAATTGAAGGGATGGACGTGTCTAGTTGAGGCTGGGGAAGCGGTTTGTTGATATCACCCGCGGAATCCCGTTCTTGCTGGGGGATCTGTGCGGATGATATCGAGGTGGATGACGAGGAGCGGTGGCCCAACGAGTTAATAGAAGATGAACGAGCTATGGGAGATGCCTGATCAACGTTATTCTTGATCGGTTTCCCATGTCTCGTTTTCGGGGGTGGAGGCTTTGGTCTTTCCGTCTGTCTGCTTTGGGCCACCAGTTTCCGCCGCTCCGCATCGGCCTCGGATGTGGACATATCATGCGATGTGCGGGGTGTATCTGCCTGCGGCGGACGATGTGTCTCAAAAATAGTCTGCTTCGACGCTGACCCCGTATCGGTATTGCTGCTGCTGTCATTTATAGGCGGGGCTTGTAGGGGGTGTGAAGGTATTTGGCTCGGGGGAGAAGGCCCTTCCCCTGTGCCCGTATCCCCAGTCATAAGCAGTCTCTTGAACGCATCCACATCCATAGTCGCTCTCTTCCCCCTAGCAGCAGCCGGAGACTGTGATGGCGAATCCTCAATCCCCTGCTGCGCATCCGGCCTTCGTACACTGGAAAAAGTAACGCGCCGTCCCTCTTTCTGATTGTTTGCTCCATATTGATTCCAATCACGCCCAGCTCCTCCCACAACAGCATCCTGCCCTATATCGGCCTGAGCATCGCTATCTCCGCCCCCATTATCACTCCCGGAAGCGTCCGGATTAAAAGGGTCGAGCGGGGAGCCATCGTCAGAACTAGATCCCGGCGAAGGGGGAGGCGGAGAACCACGATGTGTTCCATGGCGTGGGAAGGGTATACTACTCGTCGTACTCGTAGATATGGGACGGTCACTTGGGGGATACACGGACAGCGCGGGGACAGGCGGAGAGGCGATGCGGATAGTCTTCTGCCGTGGAGAAGAGCGCGATGGGCCTATTTATATACGTCGTATATACCCGTCAATCACCTATACATACACCCACGAATTGCCCGAGATCTAGCTGGTGTTCGCCATGCAGACAGAGCTACATTCGCACGCAAAGCAGCAGCAGAGATGGAAACGCACCTTGGGCGGATATCCCTGGAGCGGGATCGGCTGGCGTGTGTTTGGCGCGGTCAGGCTGGTGGTGAGGCTGCGGGGCAGGGTGGCCGGCGGCGGGCTTCCTATGGCGGAAAGGATTTGATCCAGACATCGTCGGAGAACAGGACCAGGCCAAGCATGAGAGCCAAGGGGGGCCCGGCGGGGAGGGAGAGAAACGGGTTGTGGTGGTGGTGGTGGTGGAGGATGTTGACGTTGTGGGGAGAGAGATGGAGAGCTGTGGTGGTGGCGGGCGGCTCTTCCGTCACCGAGGGCTAGACCACAGCGAGAAAAAGAAAATACAACAGAACATAAAACAGGCAGATAAATAAACGAACTGCGCTGAAATTCGATTCTTAGATATCAAGGGCTGCATCTGCAGATTAAAAACAATACTAAATAGTCTGAGGAAATGTTCGCTGCTTCAATCAATGCTTGCTAAAACCGCCATGTCCGTCCATATTTAACCATAGTACCCTCCGCCCAGAAGAATCCGTAAAGCAACCCGCTCTAAATCGTATCCGACCCTGAATGAATGCCCCTGATCCCCGCCGGGAAACAATTAAAAGAAATCCTCCGCCCGCGCAAGACACGCAAGGCAATAACCCCAGGATGCAATAAAAGTACAATTTGAAGTCAAAAACCCCCCTCTCCTTTGTTGAACCAGATGGTCTTCTAGGTCTCCTTGTAAACATGCCACTGCTCTTCAGGGCCGAAAAAGGCTTCCAGGAGACGGCATCCGCTCTCTGTCGGCTGGCTGAAGGCGATCTGTGACTTGGGAATTTCCATCCCGTAAAAGTAGTTGCCGACGACGCAGTCAAGAAGGTCCATTGCAATGCCTTTTCGTCGCGAAGACGCCGATGTCCAGACGCGTGAGATGCCCACAACTGCAGGATGGGCTTCCTCACTGGCGGTTATAGACGAACTAGCCAATGCGGTGGATGGCCGGTCACCGTTTTCAGCTCTGTCAGGCCGCTTCACGAGATGCGACTCCCAGATCCGCTCCGTCAGACATAACCCAACACACTTGCTGTCCTTCATGTGTAGAAACACCTTAAATCTATCCACCTCTTCTTTCGCCCCATTCTTCCTCAGTCGCTTGGGAGGTTCTATTTGACTCCACAATACCGACTCTTCTATATCCGGCGCAGAAAGCTCCTTATTGACGACTTCCAGTACGCGCATCGCCTGGTTTCGCGCAGATGGCGAGCTCTTCCTATCCACGATAACCACATACCCCTCATCAAATCTAGCCGCCTCGTAAACCCATCGTGACGCGTTTGCTCGGACAAACGCCTTGCCCAAGTCCACCCCGCTCGAGTTCATATCATGAAACTTCTTGTGCAGCGCGACATCCTCCGCGTTTGACGGGATATACTCCATCCCACATGTCGCGCATGTCTTGCGAATATCCCCGCCTAGATCGATCTGCATCTGTTTGAGCACGGGCTGTGGCTGGAGGGAGTGTTTTCGTTTTTTCTTCGGTGGGTCAATCGATGCGCGCATGCTGTTGAAATTGACCTCCGTCAACGGGGTGGCGCCATTACTCAGCGAGCCCGCGGGAGCAGCACCGGCAGCGCGTTTTCGTTTCAGAAAGGAGAATGTTGGTTTGCGCGTGTTGGCCGGCGGCGGCGTTAGCTGCAGTGGCGGGGAGGACGGGGGCGTGGAGAGGTCGTCGTCCAGCAGGTCTTCGGAGTAGGCAGTCGAGTTGCGACGCGATGGGCTGGAGAGGATGGCTGCGGACGACTCGCGTATTGCGCATTCGAGGTTATTCTCGTCCTCCGCCACGCCAGCTTCAGTCCTCTCTGGCTGGACACGTCGTTTTTTGGCGGCTGGACGTGGGTCGTCGCCGAAGACGCGACGGATAGGCCGCCCGTAGGTGTGCATCATTAGGCCTCTGCGGAAAGAAGTTAGGCGCGTCGCAGCGGGGAGCAGAGCAGGGCGAGAACATACCTCTTGAATGAGTTGGTCACAGTATACGGCATGTCCCGGGCACTAACCATGAATGGCGGCGACATGAGGGCGGAAACACGGCGTCTTCATGGGTTCTGCGGTTGTGGTGGTCGAGATGTTGTTGACCCTGAGGTCGTTCGTTTTCTTTTTTGGGCGGCGGAAGATCAACGCGTCGGGGCTAGTCCGCTTTGGGGCATATTGCTATCTCGACTTTGACTTCGACTTCAACTTCAACTTCGACTTCACCTCAGCTTCCCGCACAACTCGCGCGGCTGGATGTCGTCGTCTGCGCTGCTATTTATACCGCTGCTCGTGGCGGAATTCGTCCGGCCGTCCCCTGTCGCCCGTGGTGCTGTGCTCTTCTTGTCCGGATTCCCACAGCGCGTAAGCCCTAGGAAAACAGCCAGCCAGCAAGCAACAACACCAGCGGGCCAGATATGATGGGAAACTGCCAGATCTCGAGGGGAAATCCCGCTTTGTTGTTGTTTTTATGGCTCGTCCCCAGCAAATCCTCTGTCTTTAGGCTTTTGTGTGCTCGTGCTGCCCTGCATCTGCGCCGGCTGGTTGGCCCATGGCTGCCGGCCCATCACCCCTTTATGTCTGCGGCACCATTGGCATCCTGGCGCACCAATCCCTCCATGGCGTGTTTGATCCCTGGCATTGGGTGCCTTGTCACCCCCCGTCCCGCTAGGCAATCGCTGGCGTCCCGTCTCCCTACGTGTTGGCCTGTTTGACTGCTGTGTGGGCTCGGCGCCTCCCACAGCCCACGAATTATTTAGCTGCCCACTGCTTCCCAGCCACCCAGATTTCGCTCGATGATTCTCATCCGTTGGCTCAACTCCTGGCCAAGCTCTCTCGGATCTTGCTCCGGGACTGGGGAGTTTCCCTCTGTGTTCTATCTGGTGATTTTCATCGCTGTCCCCTCTACCGTTATTTTGCAGTCCTCACTCGCTTGTATCTCCCGAGAAAACTGGTTTCTTCCGCCTTGCAGGCATAATTCACGTAACTAGCCGTACAAAGAAATGAGCTTTCTGTCATCTCCCTCGGTCAAATGTTGGTTCATTTGCGCATCCTTGAACACATTTCATTTCTTAAAACGCTATTTTTATCCTATCAGACGCTTCGACTAAATCCTCCCAGCCGAAATTTCCGGATTTCACTTTCAAGTTGCTGACTTCGTCTCCAGATTGCCATGCGAAGCGACATTGGGCTGGAATGCAGGGTTCTGGGAGACTTTCTTTCGGGTACCGCCCCTCCTAACTGTGTAGTTCCTTGATTGGTCCGTGAGAAAACAACACAGTTGTACAGACTTGTTGGGTTGAAGCAGCCCTTTGACACATTTCCTGTTATTCTGTTGCTGGGCCCCTTCGAATCCATCACCAGCTGCCAACGCCATTGGCTGACAGGTGCTTTTTTTTGTTTTCATTCCCAACTGGGCCGCCTTTTGGTGTCCTGGCTGGAAGGAAAAACCCCGGAACTTGGGCACCTGGCACATGTATATTCAGAGGATGCAGAAAGTTGTGTTCCTGCAACAACAATTGAAAATGCAACCCGCATTCTTTTTTGAGACAAAGAACCCCAACTTTGCGGAGCCCCCAGATAATGAGAGGGACCGTCTGGTTGCTGGATCTGCGGAGAGATGTTTCCAGCTGCTTACGCCCGATTCTTTTCTTTCCCTCCTTCAAGCGTGGTAAATGTGGGATATTTCTCCATCCACGTACCTCCAACCATCTTCATCGGAGAATTACGGGCTTATTAGCTCAATTTAGCCAAAACAAGCAATTTGAGGCAAGTTGGATCCTTCCCCGTCCGTGTTTTTACATGGAATAGAAGATCATTTTGCACCTAGCGAATATGCACGCAGCAAATTTCGAGTCCGGCCTGCCTATCTTTCTGTTCATGCGGCGGAGAAGGCACCAGTTCATAATCGACCTGGAAAAATGCGTCGTCATACTCCAAAACCAACGTTGGAACCAGCCTCGGCCTCGTCATCAGCGACAACGGATTCTACTGGTGCCCCCACAACTCTCATGTTCAAACTGATAATGCGAGTGAGCACTGGAAGCAGCCGTGACCTGGCTTTCCACGTGAAATCACAATACTAGTCATCAAGAGTCTATCATGGGGCTACAACCTCTTTCAAGAATATGGAGTAAATGATTTGTTTCAGTTGATGCATGTTTTCCATTCCCCACTAACTTACATCCAAAGGTGAATATCCTCACCCTCGGTTCTTAACAACCAACCCCAGCCAAGGGGAAGAAAAGGGGGAGCTTTTCAAAGAAGCACGTGGACAAGAGCAGAAATGAGAATACCCCAGGCCAAAAATCCCCTTCTTCAAATTCAAATGTCAAAGATGATCCCATTTTAACCGCTTGCGCCTTGCACCGGTCGTTCATGTGTCACCTTTACACGCGCCCGATTTTCCCGATACTATAACCATGAAATCCGGCCTGTGGGAGCGAGGGGCAATACTACCTACTTACCTGCCTGCTTCTGCAATTTTCGCGGAGGAAAGAGATGCTCGCAAGCAGCTAACTTAAGGTATCATGCTCCTCACTCTGTCGTTTAAAGAGGTTTTAATTTTCTATCTATTATTTTATTGACTCATCCACCCTTCCGCGGTGCGCAGATATCCGAGTGTGTGTCGCAGGTCCCCCCTTTCTTGTCATGTCATACGGGAGCTTGGGTTTTGGCTGGATGGGGAGCGGGGAAGCTCTTATTTAAATACGATGGCTGGGGAAGAGAAGAGAGGAGAAGAGAGGGGCAAGAGGAGATTTTATTTTCAGACATTCATGGTGGTTTCTTTTTCTGAGGCAGAAGAGAAGGTCATAGAAGGGAAAAAAGATTATGTTTATTACGCCTTGGAAAAAGGGGGGTGCCGCCTGGGTTGTCTAAGTGTTCATAGTAAACGCATAAAAAAATCTCATCCCGCCTCGTCACCTAACTACATAGTTACCATTCCCATAGGCATAATCACCAAATCCACCCATCCCATCCCATCCCATCCCTACCAGGACCACCACACCCTAAAAACAACAGAATACACCCCCCCTCCAACCTCTCGCCGCAAAACCCCAGAACAGAAGGCAACACATATTCCCGCAATTCCCATCAAGTTGTCAATGCGGAGTTGCCCACTCATCTACAGAGTCCCTAACCTACCCAGCCACCCTCACCGCTTCACTCCCTCCCTCCCATCTACGGCCCACGGCCCACAGCCCACCTTGACAAGAAAAGAGGAAAGAAAAAAAAAGATATCCTCAACCCCATCCGGTCACGATTATTTCACTCCTCAGGAGGTGCTGGTTAGCGAGTAATTTACTGCGAAGCATGTAGAAGATGTAAATCATCATTTCATGGCTAGCAGGTTGGGTGTCACCACCTATGTAGGTAGATTAGGCGGACAGAGAAACTTTTTTTGGGGGGGGGGGTGCGTGGGAGATGGATGGATAGATAGACAGAGCCCTGCGGAATGAAGTCATGGTATTTATTGATTTGATGTGATGGGTTTAGTTGTCAGTGCTGGTTCTACGATGGCTTGGGTGGGCTTGGTGAGTATATAGATAAATATGTACATGCTGTTGAGGTTAGGGTGCTTGGATGCTGGGCAGGAAGGAATGAAGAAACGAATGGGAGTTAAGTGGGATAGATAGTTATATGGTCTTGGGTGGGTGGCTAGGATCTAGATATTGAGGTATTGTGAGTGAAAGGTCATTAATACGGTGGATATGGGGGGGTTCCTGGAAGGGTTGAGAACGGAATAAGTTATTATTGATAGGTAGAGATAGGTTAGGAAGGGAAAGGAGATGGTGAATGGAAGGCATTAAAAAAATAGTAAATAATATTATAGACAGATCAAGAATTTATTATATATATATATGAGGATTGGAAAGAATATGGAATGGGATCCATTAGACAGGAAATTTAAGAAAACCCAAACGCCCAAGCAAAATGAATCATTAGAAAATCATTAATTATCCATCCAAAGTCATGTCAGTGACAAACATTCCATTCGCCCATTTCGCGTCTCTCAGATGTAAAAACACACCAAATATGCAAATTAAACATAATCA
The DNA here is from genome assembly GCA_032988465.1 of Onygenales sp. PD_10. Taxonomy (NCBI): domain Eukaryota; kingdom Fungi; phylum Ascomycota; class Eurotiomycetes; order Onygenales; species Onygenales sp. PD_10. The sequence goes on from JANTQH010000140.1 coordinate 35,480, forward strand.
AATGCCATGGATCAATCATTCAAACCATACAAGAAGGAATAACAAATAACCAAATGATGAGCAAACAGCAATCAATCCTGCACCCCACCAGGACCATCACACAATGAACACACATAAAACGAGAAAAAAAACAAAGCAAGCACCAAGCAAGGAAAGAACACCAAGAAAAACACCATGCAAACACCCCAAGGATAAACTAGAGACGAGCAAATAGAAACAAAAGAAAGAAAAGAAAACCCGCCCGCCCACCAAATATTCACCCGTCACCGCCGACTACTCCTCTTCGACACATTCGTCGACACCTGACTAACACTATCACTCGGCTTAACAGGTTCATCAAATTTGCTTGACCGCCTCGACGTCTTCGACGCCGTGCTTCTCCTTGAGCCCGCGCGACTACCCGCCACAGGCGTGACATGGGAATCCACATCGACGACATCAAGGAAGATCGTGCTGGCGCCAGCCACGCTGGAAGGCAGCGGGACGTGGCGGGCCGAGTCGGCGTGGGAGCGGTGCGAGTGTTTGCTGCTCGCGTGGCTGTGGTGGCTGCGCGGGGGCGACGTGGACTCCTTGGGGCTGCTGCTGTGACTGTGGCTGTGGGAGCTATGGGCGCTGTGGTGGTGGCGGCGGGATGAAGAGGTGGAGGTTGAGATTGTCGTGACGGTTCCCGAGGGGAGAGGGATGTTGCGGGCGGAGTGGGTCGAGGAATAGATGGAGGCGGTTGGTGTGGCGGATTTGCTGGAGCCAGTACACGAATGGATGTCCTTGATTGTTATTACGGAGCGGGAGGAGTGTTGGGAGTGGTGGGAGGAGGCGGGGCGGGAATGCGAGGAATGTGTTTTCGACGAGGGTTTTATTGTTGATGAGCTGTAGGTACTCTGACTGTCGTTGTAGCGGGGGCGGTCTTTGAAACTGCTGATGAACGTGCTGGGTTGGTTGTGTGGGTAGGAGTAGGAGCATTCGGAGCCTTCTTCGTCGATTGGGCATGCTTCGATGGCCCGGATGGGCATGTCTCTATCCATCCCGCTGTAAATACTGGCGCTGGATGCGCGGCGCCCAACATCCTGGAAGCCATACTCGCTCATGCCGCCGCGGACACTCTGCGTTTGTCCCCAGATGCGAGAGCAATTTTCTATGCCTTCCATTATGGTGCTTGCTCGTGGGTTCTTGGATAGCATGGTCCGCGCGTAGTCCGCGTAGATGTTGTCGTTGCCTCCCACGCTGCTTTGGGGAGCCGCTTCGATGGCTCTGTACAACGTCGGTTCGGGAATTGGCGCGGAAGCTGGGGCTGAATGCTCGACATATTGAGGAGCTGGGATGGGGTCAGATGGAGAGTCGCTCTTGAAGATCGAATATGCGATTGCGGCTCCAGCTGCTGCGCCAAGTAGAGTCCCGACAACGGCTTTGGCACCGTTGGTCGATTCCTTTGGCTGTGAAACAGGGGGTTGTTGCAGTTGGACGGATGCTGGTGCTTTGGTCTGGGGTGATGCGCTCGCAGCAGCTGGTCTGGAGACGGTGGTTCGGGCCTTGCTGACATATGTTCCGATTTCCGATTTCTGGCGAACGACACTCTCGGTCTTGGTGGACGAAGCCCTGGAGACAACAGATCCGTTCTTGATAACCGTCAACGCTCTCTCGACGGGCGATTTATCCTCTGCGGAATTTCCGGGCCGATGGACGGCTTCGATGCTGTTGCCGTCGATATCAATAACAGCGGCGCTGTAATAATTCTGCTCCGCATCACGTAACGTAGGCTCTCCATGGATCTTTCCACCAGCTTTTAGTGCAGCAATGAAAAACGCGCCAACAGCGTCGCGAGACGGGGCTGGGAAAGCAATATGGGCGGCACCAGCAGGGACTCTATAAAAACGTTAACGGGATTGACCAGGAATAACACCGGAAGATGTCCTACCCTGGTCTCTCTTCCGCAATCCAGAAATCCGCGGGCTCTCCTGGAACAGAGCCGAAACCGACATTGTTGTCATGACGGCCGATAAAGCGGTAGCCAAGGGGTTGCAGACAGGAGAGGAAGAAGGAGGTTGATGTTGGTAGATGGGAGACGGTGAGTGTGATGTGTGAGACCGGCATGGTGGGGTATGTGGAGGGGTAGGCGGAAAAGAGATGTGTTAAAGAATAAAACACCAAATATTAAAGGATATCAAAATATGAAGTATAGTGTGCAATAACGTAATTCAGATAGAGATATATATCCAAATATTGCGTAGGTTGCACGAGGTGTGAGGTGCAAGAGAGCAGAAAGAAGTATATACCCAGTTAACTTGAACGTCAGGCAATAATTTATGCAGTGAGCACCCAAAACAGGAAGCAGCATTTGATGGGATAAGAGGGACAGATATAGAGAGGGAAAATATAACGAAAAAGAGGAGAATATATAACCTATTTATCCCATAGTCTCCAGAGCAGGAAAGTTAAAAAGGGACAAGATGGATGAAGCCGCCTGTCGTGTCGGCTTCCATCCCCTGCATTGGAAGCAAAGTGACGAACGGCACAATGCAGCCCCAATTTAGAACAGCTTATCCTTGGATCCACGGGGCATGGGTTCAGTAGGGCCAGAAAACAGAGAGGGGCGTCGCATCAACATCATCAATACTACCGAGCTCCCAAGTGAAGCCAGGCCAAGCAAAATGTCGACCCATCAGACCGTCGTGCATGAGGTGCTTACCTCCTTTTCGCGGTTAGAACTACAAGAACCCCATGCGAAGGGATGTTCTCGGCCCAGGGCCCCATTTGTTCATCCACGCCTGACCCAGAGAAGTCAAATGGGATGGACGAACTGGGCCCGGAGAAACAGATGGGGCTATAGGCGGGTCAAACGAGTAGCAAGGGGACAATATGGAAAAATTGTTGAAGCAAAAGGAACAAGAAACTGAAGCCCTGGATATTGTTAGCTAACCAACAAAGTATCTGCAAGTCATCGCGCTAGGTTTCCATAGGTGGCCTTTGGGATGCGCAATTAAGCAGGGACACAAATACGTCCCATCCACCCATTCAATCCATGACAACATATGGTAGGAATCTGTACAGGAGGCGGTGCCAGGGTAGCGTTTATTAGCCTGAAACCACGAGATCCAATTCCATTCCAACTTTTGTTAGAAGGGCAAGACGTTAGGTCAACAAGAAGGACCGCCACCTTTCTTCATTTGACAAGCCCGAACGTTTCTCCTAGGTTTATCAGTCAATCATGAAGAATCAGGCTGTCTCGCAGGCTCAGTATCATCCTACGAGTCCAAACAGGACGGACTGAGGATGCAGATGCAGAGTCCGCCAACCGTATCCAAACCGGAGCCAAGATTTGGACAGAATCGATGAGGCGAGGCGAGTAGTGGGACATGGCCAGTCAGTTAGTCAGTGCCATCTCCATCAGAAACAACTAACCAGCCAACGGAACTGCATCCTCTCCTATCAAACCAATCCAAGCGGAGACAGTTATTAGCAGTAGGGGTCGGGTAGGAATGATCTGGCAGCATCCTGGCCACACGCATTCCCGGAGCCGTACCGGTACCCGTTCCCGTACCGGTCTCCAGCAGCCGGACTGCTCCTCGCCAGCTGGCAATCCTGGCGGCGGGTGGAGAGAAGTGTGCACGATGAGGCGGGAAAACAGCGACAAAAGATGGTGATAGGACGACGACGTCGCGAATTGCCGCTTTGGGACTGGCGGGCTCCAGCAGCGTAACAGCCGATACGGTACGGTACGGCGGTGTGGTGTGTACCATCGAAGTAGCCGGTGCCCAGTGCCAGCGGTGTAGGTACCTGATAAAGACCCAGGGCGAGGATTGATGTTGGGTAGCGACGAAGAGCATTATTTACTCCTCAATCTCCCGGTTTTGATTTCGGGAGATTATTGTCAAGGGGGCGAAACTGGAATTTGGGAAGCCAGCCCGGTACCTTGAAGATACACATAACACATGGGGCATAAAATACCTGTTACCCCACCATACGCAGCCTCACTTCTGCCACCAACCGCATCTCCAACTGCCAACTTCCTCGACCTTTTGCTCCTCATTTTTCCGTTTGGATATCTTGATGCTTATGACATATATTGATATTGACACCCCCTCCACATCCTGGGTTTCTGAATAATACCAATATGTCACCACTTCCGTCTTCGCTCCTCCAGAAATGGCGGGGGGGGATTTGCAGGCTTCCCCGACACCCGAGCATCCAATCCAGCCATTCGGCGCCCCATATTTGGGTGCTCATGCATCAATAAGCCCAACCGCCTCCTCGCTCATCAGCAATAAGCCGAGTACGAAACTCCTGGCTGCTGAACCTGCGACCGACAGAGACAGTGAGACAGAAAGAGAGAAGAACTGCTTTACCGCCTCCTCTATCACTGCCTTTTATCCCTCTGTTACGGCTTTCGTTCAGGCCTCCACAACTCCTCCACAATTCACAACATTGTTGGACGACAAAAGGGTTACCCTTTAAATGGGCCATGCCACAATTTTCCTGAAAAACATTGACCAGAGCATCGGGTCTAGGGATGTGCGACGGGGAAGGATATTGCGCTCCTCCGCGATCACCTGCTGGCCAGTGCTAGGAACGAATGAACGTCCAGTTGGCTAGCCTATGTGGTCAAAGACTCACAGCTGACCAGGCGGGCAATCGTCATCTTCAGATTCGGAGCAAGGCTGCAAGCGCTTATTTGCCTGCTTGGCTGAATACATGGATCACACTTCGCGCTTCGAAGTTCTCGCCCATGGACCTAGGCCGGAGGGTATGGCCTCACGTGCATGCTCTTGGCATACCCTTGGAAAGATAATGGCTTTATGCGAGATTCTTTGGACGGGAACTAAGGTAGCGAAACTCACAGTTGCCCCTCACTCATGAACCATGCCCTGGAAGCAACTCTCTCGAATCTCCGGGTTGGCATAAACGGCGTGGGTTCATGCACAATCTTCCCTGCACCATCACGCCGGACGTTTTGGTGTGGCTAGCTTGAGTCTAAGAACACCGCTGATCCTGGGCACGTCCATCATGAGGACCAGCTTTGAAGTAACTAGCAGCTAAAATACAGCTTCATTCTCATCAATTACATTGGCCCCTCAAGGGGATCACCAATATACCAACCCTCGCAGGAAAGCAAGACGGAGATACCCTTATGTATCCGAATTTTGGTTTTCCATGGCGCCGGAACGGCACAATGGCGTTTGGGGCACGATGAGCTGTGTGTGGCAAGCCCGCGAAGAACTAACGGGCTAGTCTTATTTAAGTTCTTATTCAGGGATTCCCAAAACGTGCTTCAATGTAAACAGGGATATCTCGAGGGGTTTACAAAGCGTGCAAGCTCACAATTACTAGTGATTATAAAAGGAAGGACGAATTTCAGTTTCATCATGGGCCCATCATCATCCTGGTTGTGGCAAATCTCGTTGCGGGACGCATTATGGCCTCTGGATACTTCAACAACATCGAAGAGGATGTTCCAACCATCCTCAAACATCTGCTCGAACAGGCTAGGCAGCCCAGCGGACTTCTTTCTATTATCGTCTTTGTCTGCTGTCTATCTATCCTTCGCCAGCGCTTCAAGAAGTCTGCTCTGCCTTACCCCCCAGGCCCTTCCCCCTTGCCTGTTATAGGTAATATCCACCAAGCCCCTATAACAGATATCTGGAAAACCTACAAGAAATGGCACGATCAATATGGCCCGATCATCAGCTTCCAAATGGGCCAGAAGACCATTATCAGCCTAGGCTCGTTCAAGACTACCAGGGATCTCCTAGAAAAACGCAGCGCCATATACAGCTCCCGCCCCCATTTGACTGTTGCCAACTACATCCACCGCGGTCTACATACCGTCCTTGCACCGTTTGGAGATCTTCTACGTTCTCATCAGGCGCTGCACGCCACGATCCTTAATCCACGTGCTGCACAGCAGTATGAATCCTTCCAGAATTTCGAAAGCAAGCAGCTCCTCCACGAGCTTCTCCCAAGAGACGGAGAGGATTTCGTAAAGGTTTTCCGTCGGTACACATACAGCACGATCGCAACAATATCCTACAGCAAACGCTTCACAAGCATTGATGACGAAGGCGTGCAGAGGATCGAAAGGATCGCGACCACCGTCGCAGAGAAGCTACACAAGCCATCCTCCTTACTCCTGGAAGCATTTCCGATCTTTGACTACCTCCCCTACCCACTCGCGCCCTGGAAACAGATCGGAAACCGTCTCTTCCACGAGTCCTCCTCCCACTTCATCGAACTGCTAAACTACGGCCTCGCCACCCCTTCAACCACCACCAACTGGGCCAAACAATTCCACCAACAAAACCTAAAATCCCCCTCCCCACTCTCCACCCTACAGCTCTCCTTTGTCCTGGCCTCCCTCTTCGAAGCAAACAGCACAACAGACAAAGTCTTCGAATCTTTCGTCCTCGCCGCCGCCCTGCACCCTGAATGCATCTCCCGCGCGTACGAGGAAATAATCGCCCGCGTGGGCCTTGACCGCCTCCCCCAATTCTCCGACATGGAACACCTCCCCTACACACACGCTCTGATCTGCGAAATCCTCCGCTGGCGCACCATCACCCCCACGGGAGTCCCGCACTCCCTTATCCGCGATGACGAGTACATGGGCTACCGCCTCCCGGCGGACGCCACCGTCATCGCAAACGCCTACACCATGGAACTAGACGAGAACATCTTCCCGGACCCCCACTTTTTCAAACCAGAACGCTTCCTAGAGGGCAAGCTACCCTATGCAGCCTTTGGCTTCGGCAAGCGCGCTTGCCCCGGCCAACACGTCGCCAGACGATCATTGTTCATTGTCATTTCGCGCGTGATTTGGGGATTTAATATCTCGCATGCGCTGGATGAGAAGGGGAGCCAGATCGAGATCGATAGTAACAAGATGGTGCAGAGCGCGCTGTCTGGGCCCGCGCCGTTTCGGGCGTGGTTGAAGGTGAGGTCAGAGAGGCAGAGGGAGGTTATTGAGAGGGAGCATTTCGCGAAGGATGGGCCGGGTTGGGAAGGGGAGGGGGAGGGGGATGATGCAGGGCGTTGACAACGTCGTCGTCCAGACATGCAGGGTTTGCTGTGTTATTTGATCAATGCAGGACCAACGTGAGCCGTACCAGAGCCAGACCCGGGTTGCTGGCGCTGGCAACCCAGACTCTCGGGTCAGTTAAGAAAGCTCGGGACTGTTCTTCCATGGTTTCCAAGTTCTTTGTTGAGAAAAACCGGTTAACCACAGAAGAGAAATTGGGGCATGGGCGTGGGCGTGGGAAAGAATGCAGATCGGTTTCTTATTTACTTCTTTTCTTTTTTCTATTTCAGTCTGAACTTCATACTTCTCCGCCTATCCACCCACCCACTCATCCACACTTTTCTTTCTTTCCCCTCCTTTACATACTTAAACCCCCCCCAACATCCGCTTTTACGAACGATATATAATCCCCACCACACTCATACATAAATAACGAACCCCAGCCTAAACCAACTATATTCCCATCATGTTAATAACCCATACATAACCCATGATTCAAACGAGACAAACATAACCCGCCTAAAACCCAGTCAGCTACATGTACGTACAGAGAGTATATAAGATCACACATATCATGCTGGGCTAGAGTACCTGGGTAATTTTATTTACACAGCCTGTCATTACATTCAACACGAACTACATATATATAATACATGTAAACGAGAAGAGAGAAACTATCAAGTGCCTAATTCTAAGTCGGATCTAATCTTTCACTTACATACAAACTACTCTATAACTGCCTGACTATCTGTAGTAACTAGATATGTAGAGTCTCATGTAGTGTGGTATACAGTAGAGAGAAGAACACTGCTATGACTGATTATAACATGATAATAACCATTATATAAGAGGGGAGAAGGGGGGGGGGGGGGGGGGGACAAATGAAGTAGTTATATATATAGATAGGATACCTACCTCATGAGAGTAGTCAGGTAAAATTGAGTGAAGGGATTAAGGAGGGTGGTGGGTACATAGCAGATGGGAAAGGCTAGGTATAGATAGATAGATTCTTACAGCGGTTTTTGTAATTAGCACTATTACATATTTATCCATGTAGTTTATATATAGTTAAATCAGAAATTGAATAAAAGCAAGATGAAATGAAATCCATCTTTTGTTTATAAAAAATTTTTATCCTTTTTTTTTTGGATTAATAACTATCCCAAGTCAATTAAATCAATATCGACCCAACCCTATCAAACACCTCCCAAACCAACATAAAAATAAACAAGGAGGACGAGTTCATTCCCAGCACCATATCATCTCATCCTATCTCAACCCCCTTCCTCCCCTGTATCATCCATAACACCATCCATCCCATGCATCAAGTTCAAATCAACCAGTGGAGGCAAGTTGAAGTGCCAAAATCCACATTCATGATAAGAATAAAATATCTCTCCAAGAAGTAAGGGGGGTAAGTAAGTAATACAAAAGAAAAGAGGGAAAACGGGGAAGTAGATATAATATACATGAAAATCCGAAGCGGTTGCGTGGCGTGGCGATGTTGATGCGACAATGGGGTTGTCGATCTCCAGGGGTGGACGGAACCCAGACAGACAAATGGTGAAGAAACGGACCGTTCATTTTTTTTTTGGTGTTCGAAAGGAAGTTTCAGGACCGACCGACCGACCACACCGGGATTGGAAACGTAGCAAATATATATAAAAAAAAACAAAGAAAGTAACCAAAAAAAAAGGACACGCGCGCGACTGCTTGAGGCTGTTGAACCGCCCCCTGTTTTGGTTGTAAAAACAGATAACGACATCCAAGCATAGGCTCTCAATGCACAGAAAAAGAAATTAGAGACCGAAAAAAAAAATCCGAAGGTTGTTTTGTTCCCCTCTTCGAAGAGGTCGGCGAAACGTACGGACGAAAGCAGGCAAGGTTTTGTAAACAACTCAGGCAGCTTTCTCGCGAGCACAAGCCTTGATGTTATGATCGTGGCTGGTTCTCGTTTCGACTGGCCGTTTTGTTGTTTGGTTTGTTTCGCTTGTTGCTTCGGTTGGTTTCGTTGACAGGTCCCCTTCTTTGGTTTTGTTTCTTCGTTTGGTGAGAGATATGTTGGCTGTCCTGTTTGGTAGCCAGAATGTGTTTGTAACTGCCGCCCCCACTATATTTGTCCCAAGCCGGCCGATTACTATATCAGCAGGCCAGATGGCCCATGTCAGTATAAAAAAGTTGGTCAAAAATTCGTTACCTCGTAAACCTATTGCAGGAGTGTATCCCCCGAATAGTGCTGCTATACCAGACAGGCGCGACGACCAGTCCGGCCTTAAGAAAAGCCCTTGCAGTGCTTGATAGGACTAGACAATATCCCAGACCTCCTCAGCAGCATGGCAGAACTTGCTGCACGCAACACTAGCACTGAGACTGTAGTTGCTGATACTGATCGTATCATCCTTGAATCCATCCGCAAAGTCATCAACGCCCTTAGCCATGGCACCGACAAAGACGCAGATGCTCTCCTGGGCGCCGAGGGACTGGATGTAGTCGTTGACACGAACGACAGGGGCGTCGAAACTGAGCGTGACCTTACGGCAGTTTGGCGGTAGATGGTCGGTGATGGGGTTCTTGATGACCTTGAGCAGCTTCTCCTGCGAGTTGGTGGAGCGGATGGAGAGGCGGTGGAGCAGCTGGACCATCAGGCCAGCAAAACGCTTGAAGGTTCTGGGAATGCGCACGGTCGGGCTGACTTCGATGAGGACGCCTTTGGCGGTGTGGATGTAGATTTGCAGTTTTCCCGCCTTGTTGACGGGGGAGTCGAGCAGAGTGAGGAGACACTAGTTATCCGGAATAGCCGGCGTGATTGATAAGCAAACGAATACGATAACGGTATGTAAGACAGGGCCAAGGATTCAAACCTGATGGGTGATATCCGGACGGGCATCGCTGATATCCCGATTCATCTTGCGCATGACACCGATATGCTCGTCGCTGTTGAGCAGGGAGTATTTCTCCTCGCGTCCATTTGCGGCCCTGCCACCGGAAGAGGCGCGGTAGGTTTCCAGGCTGGCATTGGAGAGGACGACGATCAGACGCTTGGTCTCCTTGTCGTTGGAGGCGATGGGGACATGCTGTTCCGCGACGAGCTGGGGGAGCTCGGGAGGAGGGCAGGACTGGGTTCCTGGATGGTCGGAGAGGGAGGTCTGGTCAGTGGCCATGTTTATTTCTCTTTCAGATAGCCTGTCTGGGCGTCGAGAGGGTGAGGGTGTGAGGGTGCGGTGTGAGGGTTGGAGCGGGGTAGAGCGGTGGTGTGAGAAAAATTGGGTGAAAATTCTCCGAAGATGCCCCAACGGGAAAGAAAATCACAAACGGGTTGTCCACCCCGCAGCCGCCACCACGAATTGGGATCGTAGAGCAGGAAACCAGATAGACGTGAACAGCTGTATCTAGATGTAGCCAGTCGCGAGGAGAAAAGACAGCTGTCATCCCTTGTGTGGGATTCGACTGGTCTGTTTCCCGTCCTTTGGTTGGGGCAAAACGCGCAGGCCCAACGCCGCGACAACAGCCCAACTAGCAGCGGAAAGCCGCAGACAGACGCAGAGGGAGCACTTACTAGGCCGCTTTCTTCCAGAGTCGGTGGTCGACATGACGGCGGACTGGGGGCGGTGGAGGGGTGGGAGGGGAGGGAACGCGGGTTATAATGCGCTGATTGAAGCAGCGGAGAGCGGCGGAAGGGCACAGACGGGATGAGAGGGGGGATTGGAGAGAGGGAGAGGGCGGGAAACGGGCGGATTGGGGTGTCTGGAGGAGTCTGTACAGAAGAGAAGAGAGAGAAGAAGACGGAGAGAAGAAGAAGAAGAAGAAGAAGAAACGAAGAGAGAAGCGAGTCGAGTCGAGGGGAATGTGCGGGACAGGGACAGGCTGCTATTTCCACCGCCGCCCGTTTATTGCCAGCCCACGACGGCTCTTGCTCGCTGATGTAACTCTGGCTCTGTCCAACACTTGGAGGAAACAGTTTCATCTCGTCTGGCTTGGCCGGCATGCATTATCTACGAGAATTGAATACGAACGGAGCCAGGTTGAAAAGCCCCCCCGGCCCCTTGGCTGCTGTGAGTCTCACAGAGTTTCAGCATCGTTATTCAGTCCTATTCTGTGCTGTTTCAGGCCGTTGCGCTTTCTGGGAAGCACTTTTTTGAGAAGAGGCAAAAGTTCTGATTGATTCATTTCATTCATTGACGATTATAGAAGAGAAGACAAAAAGTTAAAACTTAACAATGTATAAATGGATAGATACTTCCAGCCAGCGAAGAAATACAGCAAACTGTGTCTGTCCATTCCAAAAACCTAATCAATTTATTTAATAATAAGAAGAAGGAGATAATAGAAGCAATTTATAATTGCCTGACTGATTTATCAACCCAGTCATCACCATATTTATCACTGCCATACATCTCTATAAAAAGACACCATATAGTAGCCAAACCACAAACCAAAAACCCAAAAACCAAAAACAAACCCTCACTCCCCTCACACAGTCACAGTCACAGTCTCAAAAAAAGCCCCCCTTACAAACAAAAAAACAATCAATCCCCCCCTTCTACTACCCAGAATGAACCCACCTACACAACCGATCCTACCTATCCTACATACAGAGAGTTAAGCAGCTTACAAAGACAAAGAAAGACAAAACGACTCATATGCACATCACTTGCAACCAATGATTAAATTATACAGTAATTTAATTCTTATCATTCCATCCATCCATCCATCCATTCACAAATCCTATTTCTTTCTTTCTTTAAAAAATCCATGTAGAAACCGGGTTAAAGGAAGAAAAGGAAAAGGCCAAGCTGAGCGTGAGTCACTGAGGAGGGGACCTGAATAGAGGGGGGTGTTCAAAAGTAGAGTGTAACGCATTTGGGGATTTGTTAAGATAATAGTAATTATTTAAAAAAAAAAAAGGGAAAACATCTGTCATGAAAAAAAAGGAACCTTGGAGCCTATGCTAAAAAAAGAAAAGGACATCAAACGGCATTCAATGGGGGTTGTGGAAACAAGTGTGGGAAAATGAGAAAAGAAAAGGAGGGGTATGTATCCATCCTTTCCCTCCCATTTCTCCATTTGCGCTGGTAATCGACGAACAACAATGGGTAAAAACCAAATCAGAGCATGCATCCCACTCCAAATGCACCCCGCGCCTCAAAAACCTTTCCTGCCCGCCCCTCCTCTTATTTTATATTCTGAAATAAACTTTGCTTGGGATCTCCATATCATGTTGATTGGGCGTGTAGATATCGCTCCACCACATTTCGATTGGCCGGCCTGCAGTCCCGACCAACCCACAGAGCAAGCATGTCTATTCCCGGGGCGAGCAAGGAATCATCCGCAAAAGGAGGAACAGTCATGAAACAACGTGGCCGCGTGTCGTGAGTCGTTCATCAAATAGCGTACTTCCGAGTCCACTCGCGAGCCGTGGCCTCGTATCGGGGACGATCAGTCTTGTAAACATTGGCGATCTCGGGTACCAAGGGATCATCAGGGTTGGGGTCTGTGAGCATGGAGCAGATCGAAAGGAGAACTGAATGGAGGGTCAGTATATGCATTGTAGAGTGGTGTGGGAGAAATACAGACCTTTCGATATGGTCAGAGCAGGACTCCATTGGTCTCTGAGGATGTCCAGGCAAATGCTTCCGTTCGAGTTGATATTGGGGTGGTAGATTAGGGTGGTGAAGTTGACCTTGGGTGGCTTGAAAGGATAGTCGGTGGGGAAATGTATGGAGAGGAAAAAGACGCCTCCAGAGTATGGGCTGTCACCCTGTTTAAACGAACGCCATCTATCAGTCTTGTTCCCTTATCCGTATATCTGGATTTGATCAAATCGTCCTTCCGGTCGAAGCGGTGGACAGGGGCAGCGGGGGAAACGTATTTTCGGGCAGGGAGACAACTTACGGGACCCATGATAGTAGCTTGCCAGTGAAACTGCACACCACAACCAGCTGTTAGTCTTTTATAATCCAAAATACCAAGCTACGGCCAACAGCCAAGTTGGGTGTTCTGTTCATGACGAGGGCTGCAACCCCGCCAGACTGAAACGAGCCCAGGATGGCCGGTAGCGCCGGGAGAAGCAAATCGGGGGATCATACCAAGTCATCTCCGACTGGACCGGCAGAGCACGACGAAGGGGGATCACTACAGGCATACCGTCAGCATTTGATCGTCACATAGAGCCCTGAGGCATGGCTGCAAGGGCGTGTGGCCGGCGGGATGGTCGAAGCCGCCCCGCAGTGGTGGGGGGCGGGCAAGGCAGTGACCAAGGCAGAGGAACACCAAAAAACAGTGCGGAAAAGACTCACCGTCCCAGGTCTGAAAGTTCCTTGTTGATCCGCTTGAGAGCCATCTCGAGAGAAGGGTATGTGTGTTAGGGAGATAAAAAGAAAGACAGCGGAAAACGGGCCACAGAGAGAGTCGTGTGCCTGTTGCTGGGTGGTGGGTATTCTGGTCAAGGGTTTGGGCGGCGGGTTAGCGAGGGAGATCAAGCAGAGTGTGTATAGACGAGGGTAGAGGGACAGGGAGGGGGGCAGACAAGGATGCAGAGGGGTATTTATACTCACACGAGACGAAGCACGCGAGAAGACGGGTTTGATAGGGGCGGAGGGGTGGTGTTGGCGATGTTTGGTGGTTTGGCGGATGATTGAAGATTTGCGGAGGGGAAAAAGGAAAGGAAAAGAAGCTGAGCGAGACGAGCGTAATTTACGGCAGGCACGCCGGTTCCTGACTCAGCCGTATTTTACCAGTCACCTGACCCGCTGACTCACCCGCCGCCGCCGCGAAAACATCGTCTGACCAATCACCGCGCTGTTTGCCGCTGTGCCGCATCGCCACTTTGCCGCTTTGGGGCTGATTGCGCTGTTTGCAATTACGCCTGGCGGGGGTTTGTAAAACCAAATACGCCCCTGATAAACACTCTCTACTATAATATATCCATACGTCTACTTTTATCTCAGAGACACCCAGTGCTCATCTAATACGCGTGTAGGGCTGGCTGTCCTGCATCAGCGCAACGGGAAGAAGCGGCTGGAAGTTTCCCTTGTTTTTCAGCTGCTGTTTTACCGCCGGCCACAAAGAAAGATACGGACAGCCCGGCGCCTAGGAGCGGCACGTGACCCGCGTCATCTCCTCCTGCTGGTTGATATCTCGCAACCTCACTCTCTGATGCGGACACAAAAGCCACTTCAGTCCCTTGTTGACAGCCGCTTTTGTTGCTCTGTTGCTTCACACCAATGTGTTGGCCGGATCCATCCACACGGTGACCCCCATGCCCTCGGTTCGTCCAATTGGTGCGGTGAGATTGGCCAGCCTTGTCGACCCTCGGGGGTGTCGATTGTAGCATGCAGCCACCACACGATGCAAACTGGGCGGCACAGCCTTTGGGATCGCCTCCCACCATCCCTGGGTAACTAAGGATGTCGATTATTTGTGATGTTCGCAGCCTCGTCCCCGCCCCCACCACATCTGCACGAACTGAACTTGCATGGAAGTGTGTTTATCGCCAGTGCAAATGCCGGATTATGCGCCAATGGTCACATCCAGCCCTTCTGTGCAGGCTGTCGTGCACCCGAGCCAAGCTGGGCCTGTTGATGTGCAAAAGCAATAACCGTAGCGCCTGGCATGGATAATAACCCCTCGAACCCCCCGCCTCAGTCTTGACTTTAGAAATGTTCTGTTTGTGCAAATCGTTCCAAAACTCCTCTCCCCGTCGGATGTGTGTCCAGCTCCGGCAATGGAGCCCCTATCTATCCTCGGAGCGGTTGGAGCGGTCGTCCAACTTACGTCCGAAGGCATAAGGCTATCCCGTGCCGTGAAAGATTACGCACACAGCGCCCAATGTGCAGATAAAGACGTTCGAGAACTCTCCAATGAAGTGGAGTGGACGGTGTTGCTCCTTAAGCAGTTCCGGGACAATCTGGAACAAGAACAGCATTCAAAGTTGTGTTCCACCGAATTTTATGAGATGACCTTTCAAACCATCAATGAATATCAAGATGTTTTCCACGAAATCGAACAAGCCCTTCCACCAATGGTTTTGGAAACGGACGGTGAAGCGTCGAACACTGTCAACATAAAGAAACGAGACAAGATGCGATGGGCATTCAAACAACGCCAAGTTTCGGTCCTGAGGACCAAGCTTGACCGACACAAGGTACAACTAAACGTTATGCTAGTTGTGATGGTCCATGCCCGTGATTTACGTGCATCAAAAACTGCGGAAATGTATATTGCCCGTGATTTACGTGCATCAAAAGCTGCGGAAATGTATATTTACCATTTGTGGTTTCATTGTGGAATAGTATTGATATTCTGACCCGGATGAAACAGGGACAAAGCTTTAGACGCCGAGTTGGAACTCAAACTGTACGAGGTGAAGAGACAAAATGCCGAGAAAAGGCTCCGTGCGCTGCAGTCGAGATACCCAGAGGTCTGGGATTCTATGTCAAATTCTGCGGAGCCCCCCACGTTCCGTGCTTCTTCGCCCGTTCAACATGACGGATTGGCGGAGCCAGTTGACCGGCCTCGTGTGCAGCACCAGAACAATGATGCTGACGAAGGTGTAACAACGCAAGAAGACCCGAACAAGAAGAGGGAAACTAGTGATCTGGCGAGTCAGGACTATGCTAAATCTCCCTCTTTTGAACGTGTTTTGCGTTCCACGTCCTCCTCCGAGACACAGACCGACGACGGCCTCGACGACCCCACTAAAACCTCCACGGACGGCATCGGCAGGAGATCAGATAGTAGTCGGAACTCTAGTATTTTCAGTCTGGACCTTCTCAATTCGCCTTCTCTTATGAGTGAACGGAGTGGCGCTACACGACCCCAAGACACACAATCTCCTATAAATTCCACAAACTTCCAGTCAACTCAAGGGAATTATAATAGTTACGAATATCCACGGGCAGCCAAATACGATGCACACACCTCCACAATTCGACCCATTCCGGAGGACGCCCAATCGACTGCCGAGGGATGGCGAGCCATGAGGAATGGAAACGTTAGGGATATACATGGACCTTTTGAATCTTATTATAGGAATGAGGAGGCGATTGCACGACGTGAATTGCCCATTCTGGCTGAACGCGCGGAACAGAAAGCCAAGGAAGCCGAGTCGGCTCGCCGTGTGCTCGCTGCTCAGAAAGCTGCTCGGACGGCGGAGCGGGAAAGGCATCGCCATGCGGCTGAAGTCAACGAGGACGACCAGAAAATGGGGTCATCCACACCCCAACCAACGCCAACTGGGCCGCGATATAGCAATATGCCCGAGGATTCTCGCCCAATCGCCAATCCGCGTTCAAGAAAACCAGCAGGGACTTTGGGCAATTCGAATACAGTCAACAAGGGCCCAGAAGACTCAACTTTGCCTGGAGAAACATTTACCGAAAGCGCCCATAACAGCCCAAAGAAGAATGACGCCCCTTCGTCGTCTGCAAAGGTTGATTTCAACAAATCTTTTGTGGATGATCCCTCCTTACCTGGAGCTAAACCAAATACCAATTCGCCGGGATTAAATGTAAAGGTTCGTGCAAACCAGCGCGCGAAACGTTCCCAGAAAGCAAAAGAAAGCAGAGAAAGTACTGGGCGCACTGGGAACTCTTCAGCTGCAGGTACCACCACCTCACCTATTCAGGAGACCGCGGATTTGACGGGAAATGCAGGGACCCCTACTGTAAGCAGCAAAATCAGATCTCTCTAAACAGAAAAGTCCTAGGCAAAGTTAACAGTCATCATTGGGACTAAAGGGAAACCGAGATTCAGTCATCAAAAAACTAAAAGGTCGATTATTCGGTGAACATGGGATATCTAACGGGGCTTCTATCCAGCCTTCTAGGTATTGTATTTCATTATTTGTGCACGTCTATATCTCCCTTGATTCCCGCGATGTTTGGCTGTTTATATCACTCCTACACGTTAACAGCTTGACACTGACTGGGGACAGCAGGGCAAGCCATTCCCGTGTGGAAGTTAATTCTGATGAAGTGTTATTTGAGACATCTCGAGGTACCCAAACACAAGGGGACATTGACAAATCTGAAGGTAAATCAGCAATTAAAAACGACGGCCAATGGACGCTACCCAGCCGCGAGCTGCTCCCAGCCGATGATAATACCACGATCCCGCCCAAATGCTTATCATCGGGAAGATGGATCGACCGCTCCTACGGCATAATAAACCTAGAGGAGCATTATACACCTAATCCAAACGTCAGTTCCCCCTGGCCTATCAATGGTGTTCGGCCCGTAGTTGAAGCCTGGATCCTCCAAACAGCACCCCCTGGAAACGGAGAAGAATTCAGGACCTGGAAACGCATTACCCGGCTCATGCTACCCCTAAGCCCCACAGACATGGATAGTCTCATCAAAAAACAAGCCAAAGGAAACAAGCTTTGGAGTATTTATGCCTCACTATCGCCCTACCAGCATTATCAAATTGACCGACTCCTGAAGGACAAGCGAGCATTCGATCCTGATGTTGGCATGGACTATACCATTGCTGCTATCAAGACCAAACCCAAGGGTGTCAAGAATGTGGATATCCGAACGATATACCTTGTTATTAATAGGCATCCAAGAGCAAACAGTTTCATGTCTACGATGATGCGCAAAGATTTCGACCCTTTTTACCGTTCTCATCATGCTACACCAAGTTTGTATCCAAATCCACTTTTGCCTCAGGAGACCACGGCGCTTCCTCGATCTGTATTGCCAAACCCGCCTGCCCATGCGCCTATCCAAGCGATACCTCAGGTGCCCCAGAATACTACCCAGCACGTTCCCCAGCACGTTCCCCAGCACGTTCCCCATCCTGTACCCCAGCACCCTCGCCAACAGGTTCCCCCGCCGGTTAGCCGACACGATCCCAATGTCGACAATGCGATTAAAACAGGAAATGCTTCTAAACCCCCTCCGCCGTCCGGTTTCGCTCCCAAGGGCCCAGTTTCAAGGGATGATTACGATTTTCTTGTCCGACCCAGAAGCAAGCCACCCAGTTCCCGAACCAGGTCCGAAACCTCAAGACCAAAGAGTCAGAGCGTCAATATTTCAGTTCCCCATCGTGACGGAAGGCGTGCCCATCGACACGCGGTCTCATCTCATACCTCGGATAGACTGCCAAACACTACAAGAAGGGAAGACAAGCTGTTCGATATTGATACAGGCACGAGTGATTCAGACGACACGACCTACTACGTTTCACGCCATCGCTTGCAGGATAGGTGGCCTTCAACCGAACGGACAATGGGTCGGGAGCGACAACGCCAGGACCGACCTCCACCTGACTTCGACTCATTTAACCACCGTTCACAAGATAGGTGGGCTTCTCCACGCCGTCCGTCACAGCCGCCACGACCACAGCAAAACAATCCTGGACCTCCACCTCGTCCACAGGAACCACTGTCGGAGCGATCCGGTGTGTTATTTAAACCTCCACCTCCACCTCCATCCGGCTTGGCTCGACAAGTCCAGCAGATTCCCGATAGACAGTTAGTAAAAGCAGTCGAGAATGTCGAGCGCAGATTACAACTACTTGACCGGGAAATGGAAAGAAGGGGCTCAGAAGTACAGTCTCAATCCCAATCCCAACCACATTCACATTCACATCCACGTCCCCGTAGCCCTTCCCGCCCCCAAAAAGCGGGTAGTCTAGTCGGGGTTGACTCGATGTGGAGCCAGAGGCCGGTCCACCCTATTGCCAGACGCATTAAGGAAATCGACCTCCCAGCTACCCGTGATAGTTCTGTCGCGAGTACAGAGGAGGGACGGGGGA
Organism: Onygenales sp. PD_10; assembly: GCA_032988465.1. NCBI lineage: Eukaryota > Fungi > Ascomycota > Eurotiomycetes > Onygenales > Onygenales sp. PD_10. Next base: position 54,246 of record JANTQH010000140.1, read on the forward strand.
CGGCGGAATCTCGGTGGCGCCGGCGGCGGGAGACACTGGTAGAGTCGCAGATGCAACCGGATGCACATGTATACTCACACGCACTCCCAAAGTCACAGCCGCTTACCGTTGCACCCTCACAGGGGCAGTTGCAGAGGAACAGACACTCGCGCGAGCAACAGGGCCATTCCTCTTCCTTGCGTCCCTTGGTGGTATCAGGGGCTTATTATGGGCCCCATGGTGCTGCACTTAGGCAGCATGTACCGCCTTATGCGTTTGGAAATCCGGGTGAGGGCTCGTTGATCGATGAGATGTTAGCTAAGTGGACTATTTTGGGGAGTGAGGGCGGGGGTGCGGGAGGTGTCGCAGGAGGGGGAGGTAGAGGCGGAGAAGGTGATGGTGGGAAGGGAGGGCATGTTGAGCAGATGCAGTTGGTGCGGAAGTAAGGGGAATATGGATCATGTAGGTTCTTTACCACACTATGCAGAATCAGTCTGATTCGTTTCCCAGCTCTTTGCAGTGTTTTTGGCAAGGAGATATATGGCCTCATGATTTCATACAACGAAATGCGTCGGAGATCTCCATTAAGTGGCCGAACGGTTGATTGCCATTTTGTCCGTGCATGCATGTATAGATATACATTCATGTTTATGCCATTCAAATCTAACAGACTCTCTTCTAAGCATCATGCTATCAATGCACCGCAGGCTCTTTGGTTTAGAAGCTTGTCCGGCAGCAAACAAAACAGAGTGACTTGGGATTCCGGCTGCTTGTTGTATTGGGGATGTAGAGAATAACATCCCCTCTAGACCGGGACATATATTGCAGTTAGGCGGCTTCTAACATGAACTGGGTGCCTAAGCACATTATTCAACAATCCCAATGGAGGATGGGGGGGCGTGGATGACATGCCTCAGGAGGGTAGTTTCAACACCTGCACCAGAGTATGAAATCCAAGAGATTGCATGCATTAATTGTCTATGGTCTCCTCTTAGTGTACCCATCTTCTCACCGGTTCACACAACTGATTGGTCAGTACAGGTATGCAGATTTTCCAATTGCCTCTGTTTGGCGCTCAGAGTGTGAAGGAGGTTGAAACTTGATGAAGCATACTCGTATGCAGAACCACGGGTGATCGCCCCCATCTCAAGACGCCAGTCGTTAAGTTCGCTCCACCACAGCCAATCATCCGGCTGAACAGGGGGTCACGGCTGGCAATTCGCCGGCGGCTAAGTTCTCTGCACCCGCTAGTTAACTAAGTTACTACTAGCCGCTCGTCAACCCAAATTCCATCCAAAGGAAGCGCTGGCCCCCAATCACACCCATAGCTTCAACCGGCACGAATGTGACTGGCGAGGAGGTCCTTCTCCGTTGATTGATGGTCCGATTAGCGCTGCCGCGGCATTTCTTTCTTCTTCTTCCCTCAGATGCTGCCCGGTATGTTCATGTCGAACAGCGCGCGAACAAACTTGAACCAATGAATCCGTTCCTTCAATCTTGTCATGGGTTCTGCACGGTAGAGCTATGCAGGTTAGCATTTCTTGAGTTGATGATTCTGTGCTAGCGCCTGTTAGTGCCGGGTGGCTGCAGGTTTGCAAGCGGGAGAGCTGTACGTATACCGAGTGACGAGGAATTGCGGCCATCAAGGGAGTTAGCTAGAGGACTGCGTTTTGTGACATTTGCTGATAAGGAGCAATAGGAAACTGCAAGGGGGGAGGAGGGGATGATTGAAGCCCGACGAGTTGTTTTAAAGGGAGCTATGCTGGAATTCTAGCGTGGCTAAGCACCTCGTCATGGCGGCGTAGATGCGCCGGGCTTGAAATGCAGGGTCGCCCTGGTGGGGGAGGGGGAGAGAGGGGTTAGGGTGAAGGTGCTACTATGTACCTTTTTGATCCCCCCTTGTTTTATTCATGCGATATTTGCTTTGCGCCCTTCTCTGTTCTCGGGATATTGGCGCCCATGTTCCCTCTCTCATCAGACGAACGTGGTGGTTTCTTTCTTAACTTTTCTATTCCATTTTTCTTTGATACGTCTGGTCTAATTTCGATCGGCACCCCTCTCATTCGTTGCGTACTTCAGCGTACGTTCTGTACGTCTCTTTATACTATGATGCAGCCATGCTATTCATAAGCTCTCCCTTATCAAGCAGATTCTTCATTCCCACGGCACTCATCATCCTATGCGCCGTTTGTCTCTTCGTCTACCATATCCATATCCAGGATGAGTGGCGGAATATCGCCCTACAAGGTGCATCTATAAGCCAAACATCAGATATAAAACCAACACCCACCCTCTCCCCATCGACTTCGGAAAAGGCCTTACCTCCATCACCCCTCATTCCCCCAAATCTCTGGTACAAAGTCACCCTTAAAGGCCTTACCCCACAAGTCAAAAAATGGACCCAAACCTGCATCACCAAGAACCCCTTCTTCACCACGCACTTCATGACCGACAGCTCCGCCGATGCCTACGTAAAACAACACTTCAGCCACCGCCCCGACATCGTCACCACCTACCTCTCCCTCTCCATCCCAATACTCAAAGCCGATCTCCTCCGCTACCTCCTCCTCCTCACAGAAGGTGGCGTCTGGAACGATCTCGACATCACCTGCGGCGACACCCCCATTCACAACTGGATTCCAGAACAATACAAAGCCCAGACAAACCTAGTCGTAGGCTGGGAATTCGACGTCGGCTGGGGCAACAACATCATCCGCGAATTCGCCAGCTGGACCATGCTCGCCGCTCCAGGCAACGTACACATCGAGACCATAATCTCCGACATCCTCGACTCCATCCACGACAGGGTTGCCGAGTACAACGTCTCCAGCCCCAGCCAGCTGACGCGAAGCATGGTCGGTGACGTCGTCGACTTCACGGGGCCCAGACGGCTGACGAGGAGCGTGTTTAAGAGCCTTAGTCGTCAGTTGGGGGAGAGGGTGGATTGGAGGAATGCGAGTGAGTTGTTGGAGCCCAGGTTGGTTGGGGATGTGTTGGTGTTGCCTGGGTATGCGTTTGCGAGGTCGTCGAATAAGTATGAGGCTTTTGAAGGGTTTGTGCCTGGGCCGGAGCTGGTGAGGCATCATTATGCGGGGACTTGGAAGAATGAGGTTGGAGGGGAGGTTGGGTAAATATTGCTTTAGGGCGGCTTTGTTCTGTTTTATAGAGTAGGGGAGTTGTCTATAAGGATTGGGATATGTACGCTGGCATGCTTGTATATTCATATTTTTGTCGACACATATATCTTATCTATACAAATATGTATTAGGCGCTGATGAATCACGACGTGCAACGAGGGGATGGGTTAAGAAAGGAGTTAAATTCTGTTTCTATTTCATTTTTAACTTTTTTTTGTATGCTATTGAATACCCAGTCAAGGAAGAGATAACTATCTAAATATAGAATAGAAAGAGCGACGACGTACATACATACATACAAAAGAAGAACAAAAAAAGCCAGAAACTCCCACTCCATGTCATTATTCGATGCCATAGAGTCCATTCAGCCCCCCCAAACCATACATCCATACATAAGTTGTCTGTCAGTGGGAACCGAGAAGCTTATCCCTTTTAACCTTCTCGGAACGCCCACGGTTAAAAACTTGGAACGGGGCCGCGAGCGGGCGGGACGGGTCCAAAATTTAACTTTGCCGCCTCGCCACTCCCGAGAGAAGGTTAATTCTATAGAATAAATACTAGTAAAAACGTAGATGCGTGTGGATTTATCTGGGTGGATTGGAAATGGAATGTAGCCGGTTGCATGTTTAGGTATCTATGTAGCTATGTATGTAGTTGTGTTTCTGCAGGGGGGTTGAATGGCGACTGGAAAATTTCTTTCAAGAAAGAAAGGGGAAGGAAAGAAAGAAAGAGAAATACACCCCCCCCAAAAAATGTTATGCGATAGTTATTCACCCAAAATAATACAAAAAGGCCAGTTAGGTCCCTGTCAGCGCCGCCTTTTAAATCATACCCGTCTAATTTATCCCCTATTCATTCTCAGGCCAACGAAGCAGCCGGAACTAAACACGGCCTCCCACTCCGAACCTCGTCTCCGTCGTGCCCTCCACATACGCAAAACCCGGTCGCTGCGGATCCTCATCCGGTAGATACCCCTGGGGCGGCGACCTCCTATGAAACTGCTCATCGTCGTCGTCGGCCTCCTGGTGCATAACCGTAACCTCCACATCCTTCCGAATACCAACATTGTTCCGTTGGCCGTTTAGTGGTGGCGGGCTTGCTCCCTCCTTCCACCGTTTAAGATTCTCCATCTGATACTCGTTCACCATGCGCTCCTCGCTCTCGCTAAATGTGGCGTTCGTGATGGGATTAGCGGTAGGTGGACCACGGCCTAGGCGACCACGCCGGCCAGATCCCATCGGATTGCCGCTGCCAAAGGTCCGAGACTCGTTGGGGGTTTTGTCGATTTGTGTCGTGCGGAGGGAGCTGAAGACAGTGGTTGTCCAGGTTTTTAGGAGTGGGAAGATCAGGGGGAGGTTGGTGGTTACCACGGCCACGAAGGACTCGCGGACCGCCCAAGATCCGGCGGATTGGGCTCCGTTAATTGGGTCCTAGGCCGGGTCCGGAGGGGTTAGTGGATGGGATGGCCTAGGAGGGAAAAGGGGGTTAGGTATGGATGGTGACAGAGGCAGGACTTACGATCACGATCATTATTACACGGAGGATGGCGCATGTTATGACAAGTAGGCCACCGCTAAATAGAATCATCAGTCCTATTTTCTTTATAGGCTTTATGCTCGATGCCCATAGCATGGGTATTGGAATGCAGAGGAGGTATAGGTCTGTGGCGACATTGAGGGAGAGAAAGGTCCAGATGATCTGGTTGGATATGGCCGGTTGGCAGACATCTAGCAGACACAAGATATTAGCTTATCTGATATGATTCGGAATATTTGAGATGCAGCCTTACTTCCGGGATCTGGATAGATCTGCCAGTACTTGCGAAAAGGGCGACAGGTGAAGAAGAGGTTTAGGGCAACCGCAATCTAGGTCGCAATAAGAAAAGTGAACCCGACGTAGACGCGGAGTTTATAGGAGCGGCCCAAGCCAGTCTGTTACGCTCGAGAAAAGTTAGCAACAAATGCAATGCAAAGGAACCATATCTGCCTCCACGAAGAGATCATACCGTTAATCGATCGTAAAGTACCATCAGAGACGCCTTGAGAGACCACATCAATACCGAGTAACTCGACCACCCACATAGCTGAATCTTAGAACCAATCACCCTAATATGGCAATCAGCTTGGGTTCAAAGCATTGGCATTGAAAGACCAAACTACTTACCTGAGGCCGTACGCTGGATTATCAGGGGACAGCAAAGCCCTCTGCGCATCCGTCATGCCATTGTTGGCAAACCCCTTGGCAACATTTCCGACAGAGTATGCCAATGAAGTCTCGATAGCATAGAATATCTGTATTCCAATCCGTTAGCGATTGAATGCAAGTGCTCGCTCAGCCGATATTGCTGTAGAAAAACATACCGCTCCAACCCAGGCTAAATAATCATCCGCTCGCAGACCTTTTAACCCCAGGCTAGCAATTCGACCATATGTCCTGATGATAGTCACCATAAGACCGACACCGAGCAGTGCCCAAGCCTCAGTCGCGAACGATTGGAAAGCAGCGTTTGCAGCCGCCTGTTTGGCGGCCTCCTCGGGCGTGAGCGGAGGAGGAGACGACATGATAGAGAGAAGCTGTGAGGCAGAAATGAAGTGAAGCCTAACAGCCTGAGGAGTAGCACATCAAGACATTTTTGTTTCAAGATGTGGCAAAGGCGCCGTGTGAAAGAGGCGGTGGTAGATTTTCATCTCCCTAATTTTAGACAACAGAGGAGGCCTGTCGATTCTTAGTCTTCCGCAGCCAGATCCACACACAATTACCATTGGGGCCTGGGCAACTAGAAACGGCTGTCTTGACTCTGTGTGGAACTTTAAAGCTCGGCTCAGTTGGCCCTTCATCGACGTCGTGAGTAGTGACTGGGCCGGCCAGCGCAAGTATCGATATTGATTCGTGAGGTTATTGGCAACTAAATTGTTAGTAAAGCTTGCCCTCAAGTAGCGTCAACTAGTTATGTCACGGCTTCACAGGGCCGACTGTGTGGGGGCAGCTAAATGCTCCGGTATTCCCGTTTTCTCGCGGGCCTTCATGATATCAGGCTGGGTCCTTTCATCCGCAAAAATTATGTGGGACAAGCGGCTCGTCGGAGAGTTAGCTAACTAGTAGCAACGAAAGTATCCACGGTTTTTCTTGCCTATCCCACCTTTCAATCGATCGTCGAAGATTTGTCGTCTTTAAGCATGATATCGTCGACGACATAAACAAGGGGTCAATAATTATAAATTTGAAAGATAACGAAGCCGACAACATCAGTGACTAACGGGATTCCGCTGGGGATTCTGGCTTGGCTCGCACCTATAGACTTGGCTCAAAATACCCACAACTCTTCAAGAGACATTGGCGCTTGTCATTAATGCTTGTCGGCAGGAGGAGCATAACGAGAATCCGGTCCAGTAGAATGAGCCCCGCGGGATAACGGTGTGGGGTGGATGCAAATGAAAGTTCTCACTCACCAAATTGGCGCCTCTCGCGCCGGACCTTCTATCTATAAAATAAAACAACTAGATGTTGTTGGCTACTTCCCGTCCCACCAAGAACGAGCACCCCACCTTCAGGGGTTATCCCTGTCCCACGCAATATGTTCTGCTTGTCAGACTTCAGGGGTGGCACCGTGGCAGTTTAGCACGGAGCCTCGCCTTCCCGCCGGGTTTGCGGCAATACCGTTTTTTCCGCAAAGGCGGCTCGTGCTGGGCTAACACCTTGGACTCACGAACAGCGCATCAGGGCTTCACCATCGCATTACACCAGTCCTTGGTAGAGGAGACTCAACGGCTATGGAAACACTTGACTGTGCGGTTATAGGTGCAGGTAAGTCCCTTCGTCGTCTCGGCCTTGCTTCTATCCTAGTCGGGACAGCTGGGAAGAAGGAAACAGAACGGTTGGGTTGAGAACGAAAAAGAGCGATGCTTACACTTATCGACAGGGTGGTACGGATTGGGAGTAGCAAAGCAGTATCACTGCACGCGACCAGATGACTCCCTGGCCGTGTTCGAATCCGAGGCCTCGCTGGGCGGCACCTGGGCTGACCATCGATTGTATCCGCGCTTGAAAAGCAACAACCTCTTTGGCACCTACGAGTACCCTGACTTCCCCATGGACAGCGAGACATTCGGGGTGAAGCCGCGGGAGCATATTCCTGGCGAGGTGATCAATTCGTACATGAAAGCGTACGCGGCCAATTTTGGGCTCACCGATTTGATCCGCCTTCAGACGAAGGTGCTGGTCGCAGAGCATCAGGACACGAATACTGGCGGCTGGATTTTGACTGTCGCCGGCTCGAAGCAGGAAGAGTACAAGGTCTTCGCACGCCGGCTTATCATCGCGACGGGGCTGACTTCGGAGCCGTTTCTGCCGCATTTTGATGGTCAAGAGACCTTTGGAGGGAAGATATTCCATAATAGGGATTTCAGAGAGCACAGAGATACTTTGGAAACGGGAAAGTCTGTCACGGTGTTGGGTGCTGGCAAGTCCGCATGGGATGCGGTCTATGCATATGCCATGGCCGGCGTGAAGGTCAATTGGATAATCCGATGTATGTACAGTTGCCAACCTGGTCAAAGACATCATGAACTAACTTGATGCAATAGCAACTGGACACGGGCCTTGTTGGATCTCACCCCCATTTGTCACTCCCCTCAGGCGGTGGATCGAAAAACTCGCGAGTAAGTATCGTATGAGGCTTTCACAAAGCTGCCTTCTGATAATTGAAAACAGATATACGCTTCTTGAGTTGGTTTAGTCCGTGCATATTTAGTGAGGCTGACGGCTACCCCGGTATACGCAACTTTTATCATGGCACGATCATCGGCCGGATGATCGTTAATACTTTTTGGAAAATCCTCGACGGAGATGTCATCAGAGACAACGGGTATGACAAACACCCGGAGACTGCCAAATTGAAGCCGTGGACATCAGCCATGTTCACTGCCACGAGCTGGAGTATTTTCAACTACGAGACGGATTTCTTCGAACTCGTCAGGAACAGCGGCATGATCAAGATTCACGTTGGCGAGATCGACCACCTGAGCCCGGGCAAGGTCCATCTCGCCGACGGCACCGAACTGGAGTCGGATGCTTTCTTAGCAAATACAGGCTGGAAACATGTTCCTCCCGTGAAATTTCTTCCCGAGGGTATCGAGAAGGAACTCGGCCTCCCGCACCCCCTAGACGAGAATGCGCCTCCAGAGGATCTTGCCAACCAGCAAGACCTCATCGAACGGGCCGACAAGGATATCTTCGAACGCTTCCCACGTCTCAGGGATCAGCCAGTTTGGAACAAGAACTACGTCCCAATAACCAAGCAGAAGGGCATCCAATCCAACGACAAGGACACCCCATACACCCCTCTAACCCCATACATGTTGCACCACTTTATAGTGCCAGCATCGGAACGATTCCTCCGGCCCCGCGACGTCGCCTTCGCCGGTATAGTCAGCAGCTTCAGCAACGTCATCAACGCCCATTTCCAAGGGCTCTGGATCAGCGCATACTTCTCCGGCCTGCTTGAAATCGACCCGGCCAAGGCCGTCGGCGACAAGGCAGCCATGGACAAACTCCGATATGAAACCGTTCTGTATAACCGCTTTGGCAAATGGCGGTATCCCACGGATTGGGGCAGCAAGGCACCATCCTTCATCTTTGATGCCGTGCCATATCTGGACCTGCTGCAGCGCGATTTGGGACTGGTGCCGCACCGGAAGCCGGGCGCTGTGACGGAGATGTGGGATCCGTATGGGCCGGAGGATTATCGCACTGTCAACGATGAGTGGAAGAGGAAATATGGTGGTGATGAGCAGGCGGATTGATATGTGTAAGTGTGTTCGAGATGGGGGTTGTGTGTTTTGGCAGACGGGATGTGTGCGTAGGATTTCTTGGCGTTGAAATAAGCATAAACTTATCCGAATCTAGTCTGTTATTGGTTTAGCGTAGTTTCCCCAATATCATTTCTTTTTCTACTAAAATCTCCGAAGTAAAATCGCCGATTCGAACGATGCTTGAGGCAAAAGTGAAAAAGGGACTCGCGTAGGAAATAATAGTTTAAGAGGACATAAAAATGGTAGGATTCATGAATTAGATAAGTAGGAAGTTAATATAGAGAAGGGTAGGATTTTTCTTTCCAAAAATTAGAATCTATGTCCGATGCCATTGAGATCTCTAGAAGAAAACTATATATATACAAGAGAATAGTAAACGGCTAAATAACAAGATATCCTGCGCGTGATCCTAAACGGTTATCATATTAAACAAATGCTTGAACACCAGTGATCGCTCGCCCGATAATCAAACCTAAGAAGAAAGACGTCAGTCAGTTTTATTTTCACAGCAGACCAAACCTTCCGCCAAGTGGAGGGATATGCAGAGCAAGAGATGGATGGGAGGGTTGTAATGCTTACTGTGGATATCGCTCTGTCCCTCATACGTCTGCGTGACGAACAAGTTCGCAACATGGCGGCCAATATGGTACTCGTCGCTAGCAGCATTGCCGCCAAAGATCTCTTGCAGTCTGTTGTAAACTTACTGTCAGCACAATGTCCATCCAACAAGCAATACCGTTCATATGACGGTGAAATGAGAGATATAACATACGTTCTGGCTCCAGCCAAAGCTCTATCGCAATTCTGTCTCTTAATGATAGAAATCATCTCCGGCAACGCCTTGCCCTCATCCTTCAGTCTGGCAACCTGGATAGCGGCGAGAGTACCATAAGCGGCATCCGTGGCGGCATCAGCAAGCTTCTTCTGCACAAGCTGGTATTTCGCCAGAGGGTTTCCCTTGAACTGCTTCCGCTCTAGAGCATAAGTGCGAGCGCGGTCAATGCAGTCTTCCAGCGCACCCATGGTTCCAAACGCAATTCCCAACCGGGCGCTGTTCAGACAGGTGAATGGTCCGGTAAGGCCCTCAACGTCAGGGAACATATTCTCCGCGGGAACCGGGCAGTTGTCCATTTGGATCATGCCCGTGATCGAGGCGCGGAGCGCAGTCTTGTTCTTGATGGCGGGGGTCTCAAAAGTTCCTGCGGGGCACTGGTCACGATCAATGACGAATCCCTTGATCTTTCCGGTGCCTTCGAGTTTAGCCCAGACGAGGAAGAGGTCGGAGATGGGCGAGTTGGTGATCCACGTCTTCGCACCAGAGAGCGAATAGTAGCCCTTCTTGGTTGGGTGGGGTCTGGCGACAGTCTCTATCGAGCCGGGGTCAGAGCCGTGGTTGGGCTCAGTCAATCCGAAGCAGCCGAGTTTCTTCCCCTTGGCGAGGTCGGGGAGCCATCTCTCCTTCTGCTCTGCGCTGCCGAATTCGTTGATGCCGGTCATGATCAATGAGCTCTGCACGGACATGCCGGATCGGTAGCCGGAGTCTACCCGCTCGACTTCCTTGGTGATGAGGCCGTTTGCAACGGTACTGACGCCGGCACAGCCGTAGCCTTGAATCGTGGCTCCGAGGAGACCGAGCTCGCCCATCTCTTTTATGATTTGCTTATCGTAATCTTCATTTCGGTATGCCTCTATTCGATGGGGAGTTGTCAGCATCTATTGTTTCATGCCATCCCACTACCCTGTGCGGTTGAGAATACCATATGCGTACCTAGTATTCTGGGAGCCAATCGCTCTTGGCAGTACTGTCTGGCTGTGTCCTGAATCGCCAACTCATCTTCCGTAAACAGATTCGAGGTAAGGAGAGGGTCCTGCCAATCGAGTCTCGCGCCAGCATGGGCATATCGGCGGGTTACATTGCTAGAAGCAGCGCGGTTTGCCACCCGAATGCCGCGGGCAGCATGTCTGAGAGTGGATGGGTTCATTGTGCGAGGAAGTATATGGGAGGGCAAGGGGGGGTTTTGGGGCTTCTGCGGAGAAATGCCGTTAGCATAACGTCGGGAAACTGCTGTTACGGCACCCATTGCATTCGCATACATACCGAGAGGAACCGGTAAGTCCTTAGAGGATTCAATTCACGCGTCTGTGACTATTCCAGTCGTCAGTATAGCTGATCAAGGAAGCAATGCAGCTGGGATATGGGTGGCTGGGGGGGAATGCGGGGAAGCTGTTAAATAGTACCTTGGAAAGCTGGGTATTCAGGAAGGGGAAAAAACAGGGGGATATCAATTGACGAGAAGAATAGTTAGAAGAACACACAAGAGCAAGCTACGTGCAATTTATACTCTCGCCAATTGACCACAATTCGCAATGCGTGTGGATTGTCTGGGGGAACAAGATGAGGCAAAAGTTGGAGTTGAGCAGCGACCTCGGTATTCTGACCCCACAAAGCGCCGATGGTGAGCTTCGGGTATTCGTAATACGCCGATGCCGAGCTCATTCTCGGCTACCGTGTTCGAATGTTACGTGTATTTCTGTATTCAACTGTAAATACCTCGGCGATTTCTCCCCCAAGCAAAATCGCCGGTGGTTGCTCCTTCGGCCCGAGATCGCAAAGTCGGAGATGCATCCCGATATATATACCGATGCGGGATTCATGAGGATGATATCAACAGCTTCAGGCAGCTCTCTCTTATACTACAACAGATACGCGCATTTTTACTTGAACCAATCATTCTGCGGAAGAAATGCCGTTGATATTGCAGAGGCCACCCGCACAGCATGCCGTTTAGGACCCTCACCACCACCACGGTTGCTCGGTCATAACTAAGAGCACCCCTCTGCGTACTGGGCATTCAGCGACACTTATCCTCCCCTTACAACTTACTCTCAGCATCCCCCTTCCCATCCCCCAGCACAAACCACCACCTCACCCCGACCATATCAACCCACCCATCCCCCCTCGGAAGCTCCATCTCCGCCGCTCTATCAAATATCCCCCTCAACCTTTCCTCCCCCCTCACAGCAATAGTGACAGACGCCAACCCCTCACTCGCCCCCTCCCTACCAGCTACAAACTTCATCCTTACATTCGTAAACTCCAGGCACCCATAATCGCCCCTCGGGATCCCAAACATGTGCACCCACTGCTGCAGCGCGGCATCCGTGGTCGTATCCCCCGGCGCCAAACGGCAGGTTACCCCGGTCAACTGCAGCTCCGCGGTACGCTTCATGCAGGCTGAGTAAAAGGCATAATAAGGGCTGCCGCAGCCGTGCCAGGGGGAGAAGCGGGATGTCACTGGCTCCGGGAATTCTGGCGTGGGGTGGTGAGAGTCGAGTTCGGGCATCATGCCGCCTGGATATAAACAGGTAAGAATCATGCACGAGTGTTCTGGGGGGGATCGAATTAAGGGGGTTTGGGGTGCGGAAGAGGGGAGGGAATTCTCTCTCACCTTTGATTCCCTTGGGATGATACTGGATGCAGACGCTATTCTCATCTTCATGAGTGTATATCACTTTCCCCAGCCCGTTGGATTCAATGTGGGCACGCTGCTTTTTGGCGTCTGCATTTTGCATTATGATCATGTACCCGCCATCGCCGCGTTTAGAAAGGAGCCGGCCTGCTGATGTGTTGGGTTTGATGGGGGAGACGACCTGAGAGGATGCTTAGCACAGCATAACTGCTGGAGATAGTTGGAGGAGCAGGACAGGATTGGACCCTGTTTACCTCGAGAATATCGCCCCCGATAGCCACTATTGAACGTTAGCGAAGTACAGCGGGAGTCTATGGATTTGGCCTTACCGAGAATATTCTCCAATCCAAACAATTCGACACCAGCATCGACGAAAATGACCTCCGATCCGATGACTTTTGTCTAGATGTTCGCAACTAGTCAGCCCAGAGCGAAAATTCAAACTAAGGTAAGAAAGAAAGAAATGATCCCTAATAAAAGAGCTGTCTTTTGCATCATATTACCAGAAGATATTCCGCCCTCTCGAGATCTTGCGCTACCAGCGCGATCTGCCTCACCCGTGTAGGGGATGGAGAGGGGCTCGTGGTTGACGTCATGTTTGTTATATTAAAAGATATCCACGCCGTGATTAGTATGCTTGGGAAATCTCAGTCTTTTCTCCAGGGATAATGCTATTTAATAATTGCCCTCGGATAGATAAGAGTGCCTGCCACTCTCTTAAAGTGGGGGACGATGGTTTCTACGTTCAAAAATTTGAAAAGGTGAGGTGTGTATTGCTGGCCATACATTTTGATATCTATTGTTCTCTATTGATGCTAAATATATCATCTTCAGGTTAGTGGATGAAGAAATCGAAAAGGCATTGTTCAAGAACAATGACATAGTTAGACACGCAGCTCGAAACGCCATTCAACTCGACTTTACAATTTGAACTGGGGCTGCAAACGTGGAGAAGTTGGCGGAGAGAATGGACTCCCGCCAACCAAAAAAGGGGCCTGAACACGACATCCCCAACCTTAACTCCCCGCCCTTCCTAGCTCCACCGCTGGTTGATCCTGTGCAATAAAATTCATTACGATTCTAGCGAGTTTGATTATGCTGATCCTCTGTGGAGGAGCAATCATGATCCTTCTTGTGTGTCACGCCTTGCTGATGAGCAGAGGAGTGTGGTGTCCTCGATGACCGCGTTCAAGCGGACTTTATACCCCCCTTGCTTCATAGCTGAAACGAAAGTCTCGATTTCCTTCGTCACCGCCTCATCGTGGATAATATTTTGCACAGGAGTCTGAGACAAAAGACTTCTAACTATCCCCGCTTTCACTATTTCGTTTGTTTGTGAGCACCTGAAGCTTTCAAAAATCGTCATGCCACGAACTACATACCTTTTAATGCCAACGATACTTTATCCTTTACGTCTTGCAAACTTTTGCAGGAGATAGCAAGGGCTATGGCAGTGTAATTGATAGGTTTTGAATAATACAACCCTCCCCGCGGACCAGGAGGGTCGAGGAGCCTGGTTTGTCGGAGGTATTCCATGGCCTGGTCTTTCATGTCTCTCTGCTCTGGACTCCCCTTCCAAAGCTCCACGGCAAACTCCTTGCTGCTGGGCATATTAATGCCCATTATTTGAACATATTCCTCGGCTTCCTGCAATCGAAGCAGTCGATATAGCACCTGGTTCAGCAGGTCCAATGACCCCTGCCGGCAACCCGGCTGGGGCTCCCTCCGTACGAATCTGTTCAGTCTTGAATGGAGAATTGTATTCCCTCCAAGATTGGGACGGCCAGGTTTGGAGGAGAGGTACTCGGTGGCACGATATTTAAGTTCGCGGCGTATCCTACGGCCAACGACATCACCAGCTGCGCCAAATTCCTGAGTGCCGCTCGACGGAATCGAGCGAAGCGAATCCCAACCGTCCTTAAACCGGTCCAAGCTGAACCCTGTTCGTTTCCCAAAATGAGCTTCCCACTCATCGTTCTGTGCGGAAAAGTGGACTTGTTGCTCTCCAGCCAGCGGCTGTATTTTCGAGATTGTCTCGAAGATTTTGTCTGCGAGACCCATGTATGTTGGGTGATTGCGCACTTCCGCCCGGTCTAATTCCTCTTCTTCATCAATGCTAATCATGGATTGCATAATGGTAGACGCTATGCTGTTCCCGCATGCCCGTCCGGCGCTCCGACTAAAGGACCAAGATCTGGTCTCTTGCGCAATGCCTGAACCAGTGATCCCCGTCACATCGACAAATGTCTCCTTATTGGCATTTGGCTGCACAAGCCATCCACCAGAATAGCATGCCGTGGTAAATAAAGTCATGTTAACCTTCAAGCCCACAGATCGTCCAATATCACACATCCTTAGTCGAGGGAGATTATTGATAATATTCCCTTCGCCGCCGAGATACACACCATGTGTATCCAGATCCCCATGACCGAAAATGAAAACAATCAGCTGTTCATTTCTCTCGGCTGCCAGAGAAGCCTGTTCTCTCAAGGTTGACAAAAACCGCTCGAGGAGCACGGCGCGTGAGACCACCCGCAGATTCCCCGACTGCCGAATCCGCTCGATGATGTCCTTCTCCAAAACAACCTTGCGTTCGCCGCGAGGGTCCCCATGGGCATATTCCCCGTACTTTTCAACCAGATCATCGGGTGATTCGGTTGTTAGCCAGAACTGGGCTTCGGTTTTGATACCTGTGATTGATTATCAGTTTTGTTATTCCACTTAAGGATCGAAGATATTGGCTGCTTACTCGGTGGAGAGAGGAGATGATAAAAGAGGTAGAAATCACTTAAGAACCATCCATCTTCACTAGGAGAAGCCAGGCCGTTATAGTCTGTAATGCCACAGACGGCAACGATACGGCTTTTAGGCGGGACATCGGGTGGACATGAGGTTCTGAATGCCATGTTGTTGGCGAGTCCCTCCTGGATTTGGGAAGAGGTGGGAGGGGTACACTCTTGAGCCATCCGGGTCGGTGATGTTATGCTGATGGCGAGGAGATGGGTGTACGTGTGGGTGGTTTGCAGTTGGAAGAACGGGCTGGTCAGACGGTTCTATTACTGTCAGCAGCGAAGAGAAAGAGAGAATGCACCAGGCAGGTATTTAAAGGTGGATTTCGGAGGTTGAGTTAATGTATGATGATTCAGAGGCTAAATGAATCATCCTCATTCACTCTTAATCCATGGATATCATACACTCGGATACAGAACCAGGGAATGATCACAAATTAACTCCATACACCAGATCGTATCTATTTAAATGCTAAAAGAACCGGCCGGTGGATTGCCCCCCTCAAACCATATAGATAGAATTTAAGTTAGAGTATCCGGGCATTCCGTGGTGATATTACTCAGGACAAAGCATAATATGTGTTTATTCTTCTAGAAGCAGTAAACAAAAGCAAGAGAGATAAAAAGGGAGGGGAAAAAAAGCTGTATGAAAAATATTGCCATTAGACAATTTGAAGTAAACTTGATTCCCAGCCGCTTCAGATGTAAAAGGGGGTTACCTGCAAACTAGATGGGGGAACAGAGATACCTACATGATTTGGTCACTGCTTTGAAAAAGCCCATTCTCCATAACTTGGAGCCAGAAATTAAATCACTATGATCCATTCATTCAGTAGTAGTTATGTCACTAGAAGTGAAGCTAATAATATCATAACCTATTACAAAAGCAGAATAAAACAGAATAAAACAGAAAAAAGGGAAATGAAATGAAGTGAAAACTCCATCCCCCCTATCCCATCCTATCCTACCCTATCTTATCCTGCCAGTCCCTAATGTAGTTATCAGACCCATTCCCTCCCACCAAACACATAAAGAATCATACAAAAATGTTTTCTCTCAATACCACGATACAGAAATACCGCTGCATCAAAATTATACAATCTGGTAGTCATAAAAAAACAAGAAGGCATTTCACTTCATCATACATCTATCTTGTCAACACACACACCCCCCAACCCCCCGTCAATCGAGTAACTTGGTATCATATCTTATCTCATCACGCCCCCTCCCCCCCCACAAACAACATCCTAACGCTCCTCCTCCGCCAACTTCCCCTCCAGCCCACCCCCAACCGGCTCCGGCCGTCTAGCCGCCGTATCCACCACGTCCGCATCATACGTCATCCCATCAACCATGCGCGCATCAACATCCCCGCTCCCAACCAGCGGGGGCTCAGGCGTACTCGAGCCCGCCGGCGACGGGGACGCGGCCGCAGCAAACGCTCCCGCTCCTACTCCCTCTAGTGCCGGATTTGGCTGAAGATAGGACGAGGATGAGGTATGACCAACGCCCTGCGGGCGGTTCGTAGTAGTGGCGGTAGCAGTGGTAGCAGGACTACTCCCAATACCACGAGTAGCGCCGGTTGACGAGACAGACATGCGCGCCGCAGCGGTCGACACAGGGCCGGAAATGGTACTACCAGCGCCTTCGCCGAAGCCGACGAGGCTGGAGTTTCCCTCATCACTTAGGCCGCCTACGCTGGAGACGCCGTCATCGTGCTCTTGGTCGTGGTCGTGGTCATGCTCGTGGTCATCTGTCATACGGTCGAAATCGCTCCCGCTCGCCCAGGTGGTTCGGCCGCCAATACTCCCCGTCGCGCTTGCGCTGCCGACGGTACTGCGCTCTTTGAATTGCGGGTGTAGATGGTCGAAGAAGCCGGGGGGTTGGAGGATGAAGGGGGACATGCCTTGTTGTTGGGGGTTTGTGGGGGCGAGGGTTCCAGAGGGGTTTGAGTGGGTGGTGGCGACACGTTCGAGGCCGGCGAGGCGGGAGATGCGGTCTGCGCGTTCCGCGTCGAGGGTGGTTGTTGAGGAGTCGGAGGCGGAGGAGGAGCGGTGCGTGTGTCGGGTGCGATGGCGGTGGCCTTGGTGGCCGTCTTTTATGGCTGTCGTGGAGAGGGCGGAGAGGGAGGTTGTGCCGGAGTTGGGGGTTCCACTGGATTTCATGAGCGGGATTAGCTGGGGATATCTTTTTTATTGGGATGATGAGAGCGCATGGAGGGGCGGTGATGGTTACTTACGGGCCCATATCTGACGGTGTGACGGGGTCAGAGGGGGGAGGGGGAAGGTCGATCAATGTTGGAGTCGTCATTTTGATAGGATATCTTGTAAATCGGTTGGTAGGGAATTTTGTTGCGGAGAGATGTAAGAGAATTGGTCAATGTCGCGCAAAAGCACTCTTTGACTTCAACGAAGTCGAAGATGCCCGAAACTCCCCACTCTGCGCGTGTTTCCGACGTAGCACCTGTAGGAACAAATCGCGTCTTTTTCGCAGCCTGGTTCGTTCCCCCTTTCCCTTCTTTATTCTTCAGCGAATGTCGTTGGATGCGCCTGGCAATGTATGAGGAGAAGTCGGATCGAAAGAAAAAAAATACAGGCCTCCAAGCGAAATAGCGTAGCAGGAATAAGCTTGCGTAACGCACGTTTCCAAAGTGATCGCTAGTAGGCGTAACACGGCAGAGAGAAAGCAACAAAATAACACGGCTAGGGTTGGGGGGGGACTAGGGCGTGCGGAGTGGCCAAGTTGTCCCGCTGTTTCAAAAGAGTCACAGGGTCCCGATGCGTGTGTATATCTCAAGAACTTGCGCGCGTTATGGGATCTCTAGAAACAAGGAGTAGGAGAGGTGTAGATGGACGGGAAGCAATCGAGCTTGGAGAATGCGCATGCGCAAATCGATGGCGACGGGTGTGGCTTTATGCGATGGCAGGTAGCCGGCTGTGGTGGTACGAGAGCTGCTGTGCTTAGAGGCGTGGGGGATAATCGAGGGTATTTATGCGGACAGAGCTTGTCTGCGACGGACAGCGGACAATGGCAGATTGCAGGCGGAGGATGCCGTTAAGATGGAGAGAAGACGGGGTGAGGTTGGAGGTTGGAGGTTGGAGGTTGGAAGTTGACGGAATCAGATAAATATGGGGGAGGCTGAGCCGACGACGTCATCGGGCGGGCTGTTTTCCACGTGAGGAGGAATAGGGGAACAACAACTCTCAATTTTGGGATCTATGGGATCTGGTTTATATGGAGATGATATTATTCCAGTGCTAGGCGACCAATCAACAATTGACTTGCATCTTTTCTGAGGCCATTATTGCTCTTCTGGATGGTTCTACTGTGGGGGTGGCTTGGATGCGATAGCAAACATTACATCGGGATTATGGATTCGGTAACGCAATTTAAGGCAAAACATGTCCTGGAATTCATCGAGGGATAAAAAAGTAAAGTGGCAAGCATCCGCACTAACTCACTGCTTTCGTAAAAACGTAGAAAACTGCTTCCCCTTGCGGTGCGCTCCTATTCCAAGGCCCATCCCCTGGAATAAAGAAACCCGGATAAATCAAAGAACAAACCAGCAACGTGGAGAAAACCCGATAAAAAATCACAACTGCTATTCAAGGCGCTAGGGTATATCCACCCACCACTCACAGATAAACCACGCCCATAAAAATCATCAAAGAACACCCCAATAATAACTTAGCGGCCCTCCCCAGCTTCCAAAATTCATGCACGCTTCCGAGCCTTCGGCTTCGACGGAGCGGCCGCACTAGCCGAGCCCATACGAGTTCTGCAGCGCTGAAGCACGTGCATTCCAAACTGCTTGACTTCGAAGCATAGCTCCATGAATTTAGGGTCGTCCATGAGCGACTCCATATGCCGACCACAGGACATGACAAGGCAGCAGCGCAGGAGAATGTCGCCTGTTGCAGGTGTATTATTGTATACATAGCGGATGTCGTCGACGGAGAGCTTTGGACAATGACTGTCCTGCGCAACGGTGATAAGCCGGTTGTGGATGTGGTTCTTGAACCAAGGGGATTGGATTTTGTCTGCGAAGATGTAAGATGAGAAGAGGAGGCGCGGGTTGGAGCCACCGTTGGGCAAGGGGCCTGAGGATTGAGTTTGACGGTGCAGGTCGGTTACTGTTGCCGATGGTTAGAACAATCAATTGGGAACGTTTTGTTATTGTATCCGTGCACAGTCCTATCTCCCTTTCCAGCTTCAAACTTACAAGGCTCTTCCATATCCGGCGGAGAAACTTCAATCGGACTAGCAGAGATCACCCCGTCGTGAGACTTTCCGGTGTACAGCCATTGAAGGAACATGGCAAAAGTCCGAACATCGTCTGCTGGAAGATCGATGACACCGTTCTTCGTTTCGGCAAAGTTGTTGCGCAACATGCCGCGGAAGAAGAGAGACTGGGATTTGAGCAATCCCTCGTGGACATTGAAGGATCGCACCAGGTCTGTTCCGACACGGACTTCGATGAGAGGGGTGGATATAAATCTGGATGGAAGCGTTAGCAATTATACAGTTTTCATAAAGGGTGGGCATCAACCGTACTTCCAGAGGTTGTGGGAATGGTCCATGTACGGTTCAGAAGGAGGGAGGACCAGGAGATCAACCTCACTGGGAGAAGTGGTGTCTGCCATCTTGATATAATGGCTTGAGGCTCTCTAAGTCTGTAGTTCGCCTGGTGTTGTAGACTGCTGAAGGTTAGAGACGGTGGGTGGTGAGTTATGCAGCTCAAGATCTTTACGAAGAAGAGTGCAGGCTAAGGGGTATGAAGTTGGCGGGTTAGCTTTAAATCAACTGCCACGAGGCGTGTGTTGGAAAGGCAAGGTGAGCGGGAGTTATTTACACTGGCTGCCTTTGCATCCCTGAAGATAGCTCACTTTACTTGAGATTAGCGATGATGACTGTCGAAGAAAGAAATACTGGCCAAGCTTTGACAATGACACGCCCCAAGTCCTATTCAACCTGACCTCACCTTCGTTTTCCCTCAGTTTTGTTCGACTTTCACTTCTCTATCAGTGCTGCCTGGGGGTGCGGATACTACTCTGATGGAGAATGCACTTGAAGCCGTCACAGGGGGATGGAACTTCGGAACGGACAATGATGGGAATGGGTAAACTTTCGTGCGTCCGATCGCATCCTTCGGGGGTCTGATGTCTAGGGAGAGCATACAGGCTTGACATCATTCAGCCGTATATGGATTATCCCGTGCCGCGATACGAATAGGCCTCCTGTGTCCTTTGATATTGGGCGGGATGCATCCTCTGCGAAGGGAATCGGGAGCAATCTTGAGTTCATCAAGCCTAGACACATGGCATGGCAGTTTGATGGCCTTGTCGTTCAAAGTTCCTAGGAAACAGACGTGCATCAGCATCACATCAAACCAGCGGGAAATGGAATGTTTGTCTGGAAACTTTGAAGCTTCGTCGAAGCTTCCAAGATCCGCCGTGAGCCGCATCACATGATGTCATCGGCACCAGCCACACGCTAGCCGCATACAGCCTAGCGCCGTCCCTCTGCGGCTCTGCAGCCCACATCGAAAAACTCGGCGAAAAATCATCCAACCTCGAACTTCTCGTCCACCCCGTCTCCGCCGTCCGTCCGCTCCTCTCTCGCTCTCCGGAGACTCCTGGCACTGCTCACTCCGTCTCGCGCGCCCTGCCGGTTGCCACAGCCACGCTATCTCAGACAGACACGCCCGTTAGGCTCGTTCTTGTTCCCCGCCATCCGTCTCTCGTACCACGAATCTTGTTTCAATCGCTGGCATTTGCTTGTCAAGCTCGGGAGAAACAGCACAGAGGAACCAGATCCCGTTCGTCTGCTTAAACGCTTGCTAGGAGGAGTAATTTTTCTATTGTCGGCGTGACGAAAGCAAGAAGTCGACTGTTTCAGCCACTGCGCTCGGGCAGATACAAAGATCAGCGCGATAAGTTAAAGGAAGGGCAAACAGCTGCATCCAAGCACGCCCCGCCTCCAACCTGCTGAATAACCGCCATTTGAGCGTCGCATTCCGCGCTTCAGCAAACGACCCAGCTATATTTTTTGGTGGTTCCGCTTGCTCGACTTGCTGTCGCCTTTTTTGGGGAGTCTTTATCGTCTCGTTCCGACTTTCAGCTTTGTTCTGTGGCTTTGAGTAGCTATGGCATCTCCAGCTCAGTTTGCGTGTGAGTATTGTCTCTATCGCTTGCAGACAGAATATCGTCCTGACCAAGTATCACCTAGATCGCACGCAAAAGGGCATTGCCATCGTCGATGCAGCTCCAGTTTATGAGTCACTCCCCGGGTTCACGAGGTATTTACAATAGGATATGTGTATCAAAATTCCCAAGTACTAACGACCCTTACGCAGACCTGAGGGTAATCTGCGCTGCTATGCTTATTCGCCGTGCGGTCGGTATTTTGCCTGGGCGGCTCCCGATTGGTAGACATTTCCAATCCTAAATTTCCAAATATCGGGCTCTAACACGCAGAATAGTGTCGTGATTGTCGACCCTTCCGTTGGCCACGTTATTACCACCCTGCCTGCCGATAACGTCTACGAACTTGGCTTTTCGCCACTCGGAACGTATATCATTACCTGGCAACGGCCTTCAAAGGACGAAAATGGAGACGCTGTCAAGAACTTGAAGGTCTGGAGGGTTATTGAGGGTCCCCCAGGCGATAATGGGGATAGCCAGGAACATCATATCGTTGGACGATTTGTCCAGAAGGCCCAGACGGGATGGAATTTGCAATATACGCCAGATGAGAAGTACTGCGCAAGAGTCGTCACCAACGAGGTCCAGTTTTATGAAAGCGGAGAGCTAGGGAAGGTCTGGAATAAGCTCCGGGTAGAGGGAGTGTCGGATTTCGCCCTGTCCCCTGGGAGAAATAACTCGATTGCTGTGTTTATTCCAGAGCGGAAGGTCAGTTTGCCACATATTCTTTCGCCGTTGGTTCGACGAACGGTTTATTAACAAAACATTTGCAGGGCCTGCCCGCTTCTGTCAGGGTCTTCAACGTCCCATTGTTCAACGCACCAGTTTCCCAGAAGAACTTCTTCAAAGGCGACAAGGTCCAATTGAAGTGGAATAATACTGGAACGACCCTGATCGTCCTTGCGCAAACTGATGTCGACAAATCTAACAAGAGTTACTACGGCGAAACCACTCTTTATCTCCTGAGCGCCAGCGGAGGTTTTGATTCAAGAATCGATCTTGGTACGATTCTATAACTCGTTATAAAGCCTGACTTGGTTACTAATCTATCCTATAGATAAGGAGGGTCCTATTCATGACGTGACCTGGTCTCCAAACTCGAAAGAATTTGGAGTCGTCTACGGATATATGCCCGCCAAAACCACCATTTTCAATACCCGCGCCGTGGCCACCCATTCGTTCGCCCTGGGCCCGCGAAACACGATCATCTTCTCTCCCACCGGAAAATTTGTTATTGTGGCTGGGTTTGGTAACCTGGCGGGACAGATGGACATCTATGATCTGGAAAAGGATTATAAGAAGGTGGCCACTATTGAGGCATCGAATGCTAGCGTGTGCGAATGGAGCCCTGATGGAAAGTACATCCTAACCGCCACCACTAGCCCGCGACTCCGAGTGGATAACGGAGTTCGCATCTGGCACGTGGGCGGTGGGCTGATGTACAACGAGGATATGGCCGAATTATACAACGTCTGCTGGCGGCCCCAGTCCGCCACCTCCCACCCACCGGAAAACCCATTCCACCCCATGCCCACCCCACATCCATCGGCCCTCACCTATCTAGCCACCAAAAAGGCACCCTCAAAACCAGCCGGCGCATACCGCCCCCCTGGCGCCCGCGGCCAAGTCACTCCCCTAGCCTTCCGCCGAGAAGATGAAGGCGGCGAGAAATTTGTCCGCGACGAATCCTCCGCCTTCGGTAGCAGCATCAACGGCCTGGGCAAGCCACGCCGCCGCGTCGTGCCCGGCGCAGAGCCTGCAGGTGAATACCTGCCCCCAGGCGCCGCCCCCGGAGGCGGGGTAACACTCCCTCCCGGCGCGGAAACCGACGACAAGCTATCCAAAGCAGCAGCGAAGAACAAGAAGAAGCGCGAAGCGAAAAAGGCACGTGAAATGGCCGAGAAAGCCGGCGGACTTGCTGTCGATGCCGCAGCACCAGCGGACGCTGGTGCCAATATCCCCACGGGCCCCAGCGCCGACCGCCGCGATAGACGCGGCCACTCGCGCAGCCGTTCGCGCGGGAACAATGGCAGCCAAACCCTCGACCCCAACAGTTTCAACCGCCAAACTCAGAACCGCGACCGGAGCCGTAGCGCCCACCGTCGCCAGCGCTCGGACAATCGCCCCAACGGCAACGGCAATACTCAGCCCCGACCAAACGTAAATACCCGCGCCGCACCACCCAACGGCACCCCGGCCGCCGCCACCATTGCCGCGCCAGATGTGACGGTGACGTCACCGCAGACGCCTGCTGTCGGCACGCCGCAGGAGAAGAAGATCCGTGGATTGTTGAAGAAGATCCGCGCGATTGATGAGTTGAAGATGCGTGTGGCGGGTGGGGAGAAACTGGAGGATACGCAGATGAAGAAGATTCGGACGGAGGAGGGGGTTAGGAAGGAGTTGGAGGGTTTGGGGTGGACGGGGTAGATGGGGTAGACAGGGTTGGATAGGGGGAGGGAGGATGTGAGGTTGACGTGGGCGTGGGCGTGGGCCTGGTTTTTGGAGGGCGTGAAGGGATTCTAGATATCATCAGATCTATACAACTTGAGCTATACCTTCCTACCTTCCTACCTACCTACCTTGAAACCGGAAACCAAGAAATGGATGAGGAAGAATAGGTTTTAGTCCCTTTGTTCCTCAGGGGGGCTACCTAGGATAGATAGGTTATGTTCTTGTTTTGGCATGTATGTATGTACATAGTTCTATGGAACTTTTGGACTAGATCTGAATGATAGGGAGCTTTATTATTATGTATTGTTATTATTGATAAATGATGATAAAACAAAATACGTACCGGCAACTATAACTTCCAACCTTCTACTAGTTATAGTAGGAAACATTGCGTACGCCACGTTTCCACAGCCCCGTGGAGGCTGTTTAGCTATCTACTCCTCAGATCAACCATCCACATACATAACTATCTACCCCAATCAATGCGCATAAGACTCACATAGATATCTCCCTGAAGCCACATGACTACAGTTCATGCTATAGCCCAGCTAGCCATTGATTATCTATCAGCAGTTAGTTCCCTACATAGCACGAAGCAAATCCCAGCCAACACATGGATACATACACCAACATAGTACGCTAGTATATACTTATCACAAAGCCGCATAAACCCTCCCTTGGAAATCCCTCCACAGCCTCACAGCCTCCGAGTCCATATATGGTAGCATATTGAGGAACACCAAGCCCGCGACGCCGGATTTTCTGTCGATCCACCAGTATGTGCTGCAACACGGCGGGCGGAAGAAAAAGGAGGTTAGCAGTGAGCCGCTGATGCACGAAGAAAGGGGGTTTGGAATGCTGACAATGAAAAACAAGGGGTAGTAAAAATAGATAGGTAAATAATAAAAAGAAAAAAAAAAAAACATACTTCGTCAACCCACCACCCATCGCTGTCCCCCTCTCACATCCATTCGGGTACCTTCCCCCCTCCCCTTCCCCCTCCCCATCATCATCCAAAACCACAAACCCCAACCCATGATTAACCGCCCTTTCCGGGAACAAAATATTCCCCGCAATCGTCACAGCCTTCCCATCAACAGCCTCCTCCCTCAGCCACCTCGCGCTCGCCAACTGCGGTCTAAACATCTCCTGCACCGTCTGGCTCTTCAGCAGCGGACAGTCCGGGGCGATGAGCGCGTGGAGCAGCTTGATGAAGTCGGCGGGCGTGGAGTAGAGGCCGTAGCCGCCGGATTCTAGAGAGAGGGATTCGGAGTCTTTGAGCCACATTTCGAACGGCTCGGGGTGGAAGGGGGTGCTGGAGGCCGGTTGTTCGGAGCGGGCGTGGATTGAGGCGAGGCGGGAGCGGATGGTGGGGTTGCGGAGGGGGTGGAAGGTTGTGGATGTCATGGAGAGGGGGTGGAAGATGTGTTTGGAGAGGTATTCGTCTAGTGTGCAGTTGTGTAGGCGGGTGATGAGGATTGCCGCCTGGGGGTGGATGGCGTGGGTTTGTTGTTAGTTTGGTTAGGTAGATTCGTAGTGGGATGTGTGTAAGAGGATATGATATGGATGGGACTGGGTAGGTATTTGGGTGCGATTTCTTCCTTACCCAGTCGAGTCCGAAGCCATACATCCATTTCGTCCCTGGGTCGAAGCGAAGGGGGAAGTTCATGTGTTCAATGGATGTAGGTTGCCGCTGGGGCCAGCCTTTGTAGGTGTTGTATTTTTGGTAGGCACTGGAGGGTATGTTAGTGCTATTAAGGTCATGCTTGGATGACTGAGATGTTTCTTTTTATGATTTTTTGACATCCCTCTTGTTCCCTAGTAGAGCGGAAACTCAGGTAGAAGAGAAATAACAGAAAGAAATGAACAAGACCAAAAGAAAATTCTCTTTTCTTTCTTCCTTACGGGTCAAATATAGCCGCGCTAATCCCCCCAGTATGATTCATCATCTGCCTCAGCGTCAACTGTGTCTTCGCTTTGCGTAGAATCGGCTCTTCGTTCCCGCCCTCACCAGCACCATCCACAGACCTCCAGCCAACAATGACATCTGGATTTTCAAACTCGGGCAGAAGTTTTCCAATGGGCTCATCAAGCGTAACAAGCCCCTGGTCAACGCATTGCAATACCGCAACTGCGGTGATAAGCTTGGTCGTCGACGCCAGGTATAAAACTGTATCTGCAGTCATTGGCGGCGAGTCTGGTTGTATGGAGCGACGACCCTGGCATTCTGGCGGCAGGATGGGTTCTCCAGACGCGTTCACTGCCCAGCAAACTGCGCCGGGGATGGGTTTGCGGGATTGTTCTGTTTGGGGACTCTGCTCGTTGACGAGGGCGTTGCGAGAGAGGGTGTCGTTGAAGGTGTCGGCCATGGTAATAAAGTCTCTTTAGATATGAGTAGCTTTGCAAGGCTCTGAAATTATTGGAGAGCTGAAATAAGCCTCTGTAATGGCGCCCTGTTGAATGTGATATCGCGATGCTCTGGTTGTTGTTGTGATATCCAGGATATCAAGAGCAATTGAGACTCCACATACAGGTAGTAACTAAGTATGCGGGGTTTAGTCGCTCCTGGAGATTCTCCGAGAACCCATTAAGAGCCCAGTCTCGTGATTTAACGTATTATTCAAAACATCCCATCTCCATGGCGGAGAGACCCAATGTCATCGGACGATTTGGCACATTAAGACATCACTGCCAGTGTGTTTGCACCCACTTGGGGATTAACCGTAATGTTCTGTATAAATATAGAAGGCAAGGCTAGCCCAGACAGCGGCCGAATAGGATGCCAGAAGGACATCTCTATTGAGTTTCCGAATACTGAAAAGCTGAAGATATACAGGCTGTCAATGAAGAAATGAAGCCGTTGAATTTTGGCTGAATGCAATTTCACGTGATTCTCAAAATAACTACTATCTCAACAACAAGCTCCTCCGTCATCTCTTCAAGTTGTTATTTAGATCCATGTCTTTTCAGAGCGAAGCACATTTCCCGCCCGCTTGTTGGTTCCCTCGCTCTCCCTCTCCCTTCTTTGCCGCAGACGGCACTGGTTCCGTTGGATACTAGTATTTAGCATAATTATCCCGGTCTGGTACTACTGGTTAGGAGTTAATAGAAAGAAAATGGACACAGGCATATTTTCGTACAGGGGCAGTACATTTAAGGATATTCGTGAGTTAATTGGTCAAATTGCACCCTTGTACGCATAAGATCTGACTTTAGATAGGCACTTTGCGTTACAACGGTCGGCGGAAACGACGAAATGCATATTCCGGCGTCAGGGGGAGATATTAAGAAGCAATCCCTAGAATAGCACGGGTACTCCCTTGTCGCACTGATCTCCTCCCAGTTGATCATGCCCCGCCTGAGCCCTCGTTTTTGGCCGTGATATCTGTTTTGTTTTCATGGGAGAACGTTTTCGACCCCATATTTCCGAAAGAGCTTCAGTCTCAGAACGCATTTGTCCCCTTTATAGGCAAGCGAGATGGCATCAAAATCCGCGTCACCCGCATCCGCGACTGGAAATGGGAGCTCACAGGACCCATCGCCCAGAGCATTGCCAGCAGCGCTGCAGGAGATTTCCGTAGATGAAGACGTCAGTGCCTGTTCTCTGTTATGATGGACACATGCAACCCAAACGAGTTCTATTGGATACTAATTTTACGGTTCTAGTATGCCAATGACACAGATTCAGCTTTTGGGGCAGAGATGTGAGCAGATTCCAGGACCATTGGAGACTCGATCGGGTATGAAAACGGCGGCCCATTGATCTGATTAAATGGTTACCCTGCAGATCGAGTTACTCGACCTCTCTAGTAAGCAGTGTTCTCGAGAATTCATACGAGTATGGTCGAAGGTGTGTCCACGTCGCATACTGCTTGTTGATTAGACGCTCTTTGCTAACCCATATTTAATAGATACCATGCGTGAGTATACCATTGGCCAGGCTTTACTTGAGTTGAAGAATTCAGAGATGTCTAACGCACCAGACACGCATTGCAGTTACAAAGGGTCCGGTGAGCGTCGATTTACAATATGACTATTGGCCCGCGCATGCTGATATCTTATCAATTCTAGACTATGTTCGACCGAATGACGAGGTACTCATCCTGTCCATCGTTGACCAGAAAAGACTGCGCGTATTAATTACTAAGATAGGCCGAAAAAGATCGATTGGATATGAACCATCAGATTCTCCGCATAGTGATGCACGGGAAACTTTTTGAAGCTCCCGTCCCACAAAATGTTCAGCGAGTCCTTGATGTTGGCTGTGTGAGTATTGACGAATTACTGCCATATGAAACGGGTATAAGGGCTAATCCGGTATAGGGTACTGGTTTATGGGCTATCGAATTTGGTATGAGGATATCTACGCATATTTATTTGCCATGCGCCTGACTGACCGATTGAAGCCGATGACCATCCATCTGCTGAGGTATATCGTTTCCCCCTATAATTTCAGTGCATCGGTCCACGCATGGACCTCCTCAAAGCCAACCCAGGCACATACCTACTTGAATAGATTTATTCTATTTCCAGAATATCTAACAATAGTCTTACTCGTACAGGTTCTAGGCGTCGACCTGCAACCAATCCAACCAACCCTCGTACCCCCAAATTTAAAATTCGAAATCGACGACGTCGAGGATGAATTCCCCCACACAAAACCCTTCGACTACATCCACTGCCGCTACATGGCCTACTCAATCAAAGACTGGCCACGTCTCGTTAGCCAGATATACAAGTTGCGTTCCTCCCTCCTCTTTCTCTCAATACCCCCCCTGCGTCCCTGCTCTCTCGGGTCTCAAATCCAACTAACCCACCCCGACACCCAACCAGGCACACCGCCCCCAACGGCATCGCGGAATTTATGGACTATGACCTGACCTACCACTGCGACGATGGAAGCATGGACAACACTACCCTCGCGCAATGGGGAGCTGACCTACCTCGCGCCGGCCGGCTCCTCGGGCGCGACCCGTGTCCGGGTATAAACCTCGAGAAATGGGTGCGGGAAGCAGGGTTTACACAAATCGTTCACAAAGAGTACATTATGCCCCTTGGACCCTGGCCAAAAGATAAACATTTGAAGTTGCTAGGAGCATATAATCATATGATGGTGTCTCAGGGGGTGGAAGCTTTTACCTTGAGACTTTTTATCAAGGTGTTGGGGTGGTCGCATGAGGAGGTTCAGGTGTTATTGGCCAAGGTTAGGAGGGATTTGGAGAGGAAGGGAATCCATATCTATACGAAGGTGCATGCTGTTTGGGGGGTTAAGGGGGAGTAGGGGAGGGGAGCAGGGCGGTTATGAGGTATGACTTTCGATGTTTATGGTAGTTTATCTTTTGTTTCTTTTCCCTTTCTTGTCTTTGAAGATTCTGGTTGATAAGAGGGGAAAGAGAGGCATTTGTTAATTCCGGGAGGGAAATCTGTTTATCCCCGCCCCTTTTTTGATTGAGTCTTCCCGATTTAGTATTGACAGATAACTTTGGAAATCAATATTGTTTGCATTTATATTTCCAATAGTACTGTAAGCCTCCATCAGTCTTTACTGTCTGGGTTCTGGGCTCGTTTTCTCTTCAGGCGATATAATCCCCCCCCATCTCCATAAGCCGTGTACTACTTACTTACAAACTCTGAGTGCTCCTCATCCATTTTCACAGTAGCAGCCTAGTAAAAGGTAACTATTCACCCTCGATCGACAAAACGTTCTGCAAGGGCAACATCCGAATCCAGTACCCGGTTCAACAAAACCCGGCCCTAGCAACAAAGCAAACCCGAGAAAATTCCGTAAAACATGTCGCAGGTCTCCGTTAATGATTGCCATTTCCAATCTGCTAAATTAACCATGAAAATAATATCAACCAGAGCCCGCTCATGGCTGCAATCCCTGACCTGGCTGCCCGCCGTCTTCTAACTGGCTAGTCCCAAAGCAGAAAAATGAGTTAGGGTTAGACAGGCTGCAGCCAATCAGCGTCGCCAGTGCCAGACTCCTGAAGCAGACATGAAACCAGCCTGGCAAAAATATGCTGGCTGGGAGATGCGATTCGCAACTTCGCAGCGGTTACGGAGTAGAGAATCTTGCGAAATCAGTCCGAGTCAGGTTTTTGGCGCAAGATCGCGGGTTTGGCTAAAT
The DNA here is from genome assembly GCA_032988465.1 of Onygenales sp. PD_10. Classification (NCBI taxonomy): domain Eukaryota; kingdom Fungi; phylum Ascomycota; class Eurotiomycetes; order Onygenales; species Onygenales sp. PD_10. Next base: position 84,215 of record JANTQH010000140.1, read on the forward strand.
CCACAGCACATTTAGTCTATTCTCACATAATTTCCTCGCGCTAGTCCTAATCGGGAAAATTAAGC
>JANTQH010000141.1:0-84194 GCA_032988465.1 Onygenales sp. PD_10
CCTCACCTAGTGTAGTCAGCTGACTGATTCTGATGGTCAGTTGAACTGTAACCTGATGTTAGCAGCCCTGTTTCATTTCCATGGTCAGCTTTCAGTGGGCTGGGCTCACATGTCGCCGTTCTTGCTACCGTCGCCGTCCTCACAATCCAAGTGTGGTGGGCTATCTCGTACGTCAACTCGCCGCTGTGAAAGTATCCAGGTCCCTTCTTAGTGGGTGAGTCCAGCTCAATCGGGCTCAACCTTTTTGTTATCCCTCTTGATGTAATGCTAATTACCTTCTCAACAGGGTGGACCAATTTGTGGCGTTTCTTTCTCGCAGCATGCGGCCGGTATCCTGAAACCGTGAAAAAACTCCATGATAAATATGGTCCTGTGGTTTGCCTGGGGCCTAACATGCTGGACCTTGACATTCCGCAGCTTATTAGGACTATCTATGCTACTGATGGTAGCTGGGTCAAGACTGACTTCTACCACAACAATAGCACCCTTATTGAGGGTCAGATAATCTACAACATTTTCAGCACCACCGATCAAGCTATGAATGCCCGCATGAAGAAACCTATCGTCAAACACTATACCGAAGGCAGTATCTTGGCCATCGAGCCTCTTCTCGACTCGGTGATTGGCGAATTCTGCAGTATCCTTGAGGAAAGATTTATCGATGGACCGGAGGGGCCGAAGGCATTTGACCTAGGTGCATATATTGCCTACGGTGAGTGCTGTGTATATATATGATATCAGCTCATATTCAACCCGAGCTAAGATCAGTATTAGTCACTTGGGACATGGTTGGCTCGGTGACTTTCAGCAAGTCCTTTGGATACATGGAAAAGGGCTGTGATTTTGACCGCACAATTGGGATCGCAGACAAGTCTATTGACTAGTAGGTAACCCCTCACCATAACTGCAGCTGGAAGATCCCGCTGAGCCTTGTTACTGTAGCTTTTCGGCTATTGGGATGCTACCATTCCTTGACTCTCTCCTCGACAAGAACCCTCTTATCCGAATAGGCCCTCCTAATCTATCCAACATTACAAATGTTGCGATAGAACGGCTGATTGCCCGCGCTCAAGGGAAAGATCCCAATTTCCGCCCTGGTGTTCCTGACTATCTTCAACTCTTCCTAGAAGCCAAAGAGTCGTATCCTGAGATCGTACATGACGGCATGGTTATGAACTATATATTCGTCAACTTGGTTGCTGGTGCTGATACAACGGCTATTGCATTAAGAGCAGTGATTTACTTTCTTATACGACACGGCAATGTTTTGCAGAAAGTCGAGAAGGAAGTCCTTGCAGCTGAGATTGACGATATTGCGCGCTACAGTACTGCCAAATCATTACCATGTAAGTTTTGCAAGATAACCCTGGAAGCTCCACCCATATTTTTGACACGTGCTATCATCACTAGACTTGGAAGCCGTTGTTCGTGAGGCCATGCGTCTGCACCCCAGTGTCAGCATGCCCTTGGAACGCTACACACCCAAGACTGGGCTCAAGTTACCCGATGGCAGCTTCATTCCTCCATCTACTGCCGTTGGCATGACTCCCTATGTGATATCTCGAAACCGAGATATATGGGGTCCTGACGCCGACGAGTTCAGGCCTGAACGGTGGCTTCAGGCCGAGAATGAGAGTGACGCTGTGTACCAGGAACGTCTTCGGTCATTCAACGGTAACGACTTGACCTTTGGTGCTGGGTCCCGCATTTGTTTAGGCAGGCATCTCGGTCTGATCGAAGTATACAAGATTGTGGCTACTTTGGTGAGCCGCTATGAGATGGCGCTGGATGACCCGAGCCGTCAGTGGCAGCTCAGGGGTGTCTGGTTTCACCGTCAAAAGGGCTTGATTTGTAAACTCAGGAAGAGACAGTGACACTTCTGAAGAAGTGGTTGACTTTATGAAACGAGAAGACTACGCAGTACCAGACATCGCTGCTCATGGATGGTATCTATATCGACCCTGGGGAGCACGTTCTCTAGACTCTTTTAGACATTCAAATGGAATCAGCGTTTTGAGACGCAACTTCTATGCCGGAAAATGGGAGTTGGATTAACCGCACATCCATGGTGGATTTACGACAAATCTACTGTGGGACTACGTCGACGTGAAGACAATATTTACACATGCTTGACAGTTAAATTTGTCTCTACACTTACCTTTGTTAGGCGTAGACTCTGATATTAGGTCTTTAAGTGTGACGGCTGGCAGCGCTGTATCTGAGCGGAATTTCCTACTGTTCTGCTTGTTCTATTGGAATTTTTACTGCATACTGCTCCGCACCCATACTCTTTTGAAATATCCAACTACTTCATAGTACACTGTTCTTTTTGTCGGTTGCCCTGGGGATTAGAGAAAAGAGACATCTCAACGGGGCCTGGATCATCCTAAATCGCAGCGCCTCGAAGTTTTGCTGCTACTGAATACCAAATTAACAATGCCGGGCAATTCTATGGCCCTTGCGGCTGAAACCTCACAATCTGCTTTATGATCAGTCGCGTTTTGTATGACGGGTTGAAGACAGGATTTCAAATGCACGCGAAACAGAGCCCTTGGTCTGCCAGCATTATTTGGTCTTAAATCGCAGCGACTTTGTAGCTACCAATAAGTGCACAATGGTATTCACCTTTTCTACCAAGATATCACACTGATGACGACCAGGTCTCTGGCCGAAAGATCAAACGGGCGACCATCAAGTTTCAACGCCTGCATTGGTTGCCACGTTGCGAGGACACGGACCTCTAATAAGGATGATGCCGTTTCGGCCTCAAATGTAACTATCCATATGTGGCGTTCTGGGCTTAATTGGCTCCACTACGGAGTAACGACGGATTATTCTTCAATGGCTAGGTCTATCGTTCCAATTCAAGCGCACATCTCGATATAAACTTACCTAGGGCCCAGGGGTCAATATCCTCAACGAAATCAACTTGTTGTGCCTTGTACGTTCATTCTCTTCTCTAACCACACGAGACTCGGCTCTCCTTCTGTTTGTTTAGTTCCCAGTGATCATATCCCTTTTCTTTTTCTAATTGCCATACTCTCGTTTCATCGTCTTCCTTTCTGTTCGCCGAAATAACCACATTCTTTCTAAACCATGCCCCCGAAGCCTCTGACAAACCCCCGCCCCCGAAATACAGATCCTTCCTCGGGAAAACAGCCAACAGAGGCTATAAAGTACGAAGAAAAACGAAAAAAGGGGAGGTCAAGGACAGCGGCTTCTCGATCCGGCCCAATACCGAGGGTCGTTAGTGATGTTTCTATTGACGATGATGCCGTGTACTGCTGGTCCTGCCTGTTCCACCATGACGGAGCTCCGTGTCCATCTGACGACCCTCCGATGTATCAAACCAGTGATCCCGTTATGCCCGGCGATACCCTCACTGACGAGGAGCTTTCGAACGTTCTCCGTTATGGAACAGTCAATCCAGCCTCGCTGGCCAGGCCGAGGCCGTTATCCCCTAATTTCCCGTCGTTTGCGCCCGGTGTTACGACGGACAAGGCAATCGTCGTCACAGACGAAGCCGAAACATCAACTCCACCATCTGCTGAAGCACTTCCCGTAGCGGATCGACAAGAGAATGGAGATATTCCATCTTCATCGAATACTAGTTCCGATGGCAGTGGCCCCAGACCTAATCGGAAAAGAGCGCGTACTGGCACTACCTCAGTCAGTAATTCAGTGACGCTGAGTGACATCTCGAGCTCTCCTAACAAGAGAGCGAGATGCGATGAAGGGGACCAGGAGGCTCCCAGCACCGAGGGGCCCAGGGAGAAAGGTGCGGTTGAATTAGACCCTCTTTATGAACGATACCAGACAGGAGAGTACGTCCTTCTAGACATCCCCCCAGAGGCGATGTCATCTGGCAGAAAGTTGGGCTTCCGGGAGCTCTTAACAGCCGTTACAGAAAACGAGCTCTGTCTAGAGAGCCTCGACAACGTGCATTCCCTATTTCCGCTGGAGGGACAAAGAACGCCGAGAAAATGGGTTGCAAAGCTCAAGTCTCCAGGGCAAGCTGCTCGGGTGGTGCGGATGGCGAGAGACATTCCCTTTATTCTCAGGGGTCATCGAGTGGGCGTGCATGCGTGCCAGTCCAACGACCTGAGCACCCAAGTGTACGTTTCGGTTTCGAGAACTGGGGATGTTACCCCGGATGATCTTTCATTCGCCCTACGAGAGATTGGTATCACCAAGGCTGGGTCCGCTCAACTTTGGCTCGCGCGCCAGTGCTGGAGCGGGGTTTTTGGGGGCATCTATGTTGCTGTTTTCAAACAACCGCTGGGCGCTAAATATATCGATGCAAATGTGAAATCTCTGTCGGGGCATTCACCGACGTTCAGGATTCGGTTCCATGCGGTCAAATTGCTCGAGCCAACGTGTCGGATATGCGACGATGACAACCCCAACCATGTGGTGACACAATGCCCCTTGTTGATGCACATCAGGGGGGAGTCGGACGACGACGAAACACGGCCAGAGATCGCTCCGTTGATCTTCAAGCGGGCCGGGAGTGTCGAGCTTGGTTCATAATTCCATACCCTGTTCCCTAATCTTCCACAATTGTAGCAGTATCTCCGGCGTTTCTTCACGGTCTTTTTTGTTTACCCCTCGTCGTTGGCTGATTTTTAATTTTCTTCACATTGCTATATACCGGCTGCACTACTGAATGCCCTTTCGTCTTGCTCTCCTATTTCCATTGAATTGTTATCTGATACACTTGTCCTCTCTGACATTGAGCACTCACTTAGTTTCCCTTTTCCCTTTCTTTAACATAACAGATCTGTAGAATAGTTAATCAGATTACGCCCCAAAAAGCCTTAATGAATCGCCGGTCTACCAGTGGCTCCGGCTCTTCAGCCCTTCGTTCTGGATAATCTCAATCCAGTACCCATCCGGATCGAGAATAAAAGCCACATTCTTCATCCGTCCGTCGGTCAGGCGTTTCTTCCAGTTTACATTTTGGGCGTCGAAGCGGGCGCACGCAGCGTCAAGATCGTCGACGGAGACACCTGTGAAAATCGGTTAGCGACATGGATAGAACACGCAATATGTATGCGCTCAGATACGCTGGAACGGCGAACGTACAAATGTGCCCAAATCCCTGGGGCTCAGAGTTCCCATCGTGATACACCTTGCCTTCTTGCTTCTCCGTGCCGTAGTTCCAGGTCAGTTCCAGCAAGCCCTCCCACTCCGCCAACGGATTCGTAGCAGCCTCGTTCACGGGCGGGTTCGAGGAAGGATACGCCAAGAAGTAGAGATTGAATCCTGCGGCTGGGCTTTCATGTGTGCGGAGGAGCTTCATTCCAAAGGTTTCCTGGTAAAATTTCAAGCTAGCGTCGGCATCTTTGACGCGCAACATCGTGTGGTTCATACGATAGGTGGACGGGTCCGACTGCGCAACTGCAGCATCTGTGTCATTTTTCCGAATGATCTCGACCCAGTACCCATCAGGGTCCTTGACGAAGGCGATGTGACGCATTCTCCCCTCAGTCAGCTTCTTTTGGAATGCATAGCCCGCATCCTCGAGCCTTTTGCAGGCGAGCTCGATATTGTCCACCGAAATGGCGAGATGGCCAAAGCCTCGGTGTGGTTCTGTGTTGCCATTGGACACAGCATACGAAGGATCGTCCTCCGTCCCATAGTTGTGGGTGAGCTCGACCACGCCGTTCCGATCTGTCCAATGACGCGAGCCAGACACGGACTGCGGGCCGTTGTATGCCAGGAAGTACAGAGAAAACTTATTCTCGGGGAAGTCCAGCTTGTTGATCTCAGACAGACCAAGGAACTTGTAGAACTCGACTACGACAAACGGAAGGCATTAGGTTAACTTGTGGACGGCGGTTGTCTGGTCTCGCAATTGGCTCCTCACCTGATTTTTCGGGATCCTTCACCCGAAGCATCGTATCTGTTGTGAAGCGGTCAGCCACGAGCCCCAAAGGAAATGAGGCACGGATCTAGCACACAGGAACTCACGGTTCAGCTTGTACTTGGAAGTATCGGTGGCCATGGCTGCGGCAGTGGAGTTATGGCGGGCTATCAGGAACTCTGGGCAAAGTCATATCAGCGACGATAGTTTCGGATCGACCGAGCAGGACAGGCTACACATACTCGAAGGTGGGAAAAGCAGATCCCGCGAGATGAGACGGAGTGGTCGAGAGCGGCAGAAACCAAGCATCTGCAGTCTGGACGGTGTTGGTGAGGCGGACGAGGACAATGCGGACGGAGAAGCGGGGAGGTGAGGTGAGGAATAGTTAATTAATTATCTAATATCTAGTTAGTTAAGTAAGCCAACACCGCAACCACCACAGTCACCACAGACCACAGTCACCACAGTCACACGCCAGGCACTGCGCTTGTCTATGCTGCACAGGTTGGCTATCTTGGTGCTTGCAATTAACTACATCGCCAGATCATTGTTTGGTTTTGAGCTGCCTGGGCAGAGCTCTGTGCGCATCTTTGCCCTCGGCGTTGTGCCCCAATAGAAACGCCGCACCGCACCCGCGGCTAAACAATTAACTGAGCTATCTGGCTAACTGGCTATCCCCAGACCCCCCGCGCCCCGCACCGTGTGACGACCACTCTTCGGGCTGGCGGGCTGGCCGCTTGCTGCTCGCCTCGTCGCCGGCTAGATATGTTGAGCTCAGCCGCGCGTTGGCCATCCTGCTTGACCTCCCCCTGTCTTCCCCCTGGCCCATTGCATCCATTCGCCCACCATGAGCCTCCCTTCCATCAGGATCGCGCCGTCCGCTGCCTCCCGGGCTTTGAATCTCTTGCGCACCGTCCAGTTCACGCACCCTCCTAGCTGCCCGTGCCATTCGAATCCCGCGCACCACCACCACCATCAGCGCAATTCCCCCGTCTCCAGACATGTCCGCAACCTCGCAACCCCCATCGATGCTTCGCACCAAAAGGAGTATGCCTTTGAGATGGCTGCTTCGAGCATTCGGTTTGGTCCTGGCGCCACCAAGGAGGTCGGTATGGATTTCAAGAACCTGGGCGCAAAACGCGTGTGTGTCGTGACGGATTCCAACGTCGCCAAACTCGATGCTATGAAGCATGCTGTCGAGGCTCTGAACAAGGAGGGCGTTGAATTCACCGTCTACGATAAGGTACGGGTGGAACCAAAGGACTATTCGTAAGTCCCCTATTGTTTCTTCGCCCCTTCTACAGTCCTTTGTGACTTTGGATTTTTTTTTTGCTCTGTTCCCCCTGGTAGAGTGGCTTGTTGATAGAATAACACAGGGTCAAGGATGCCATCGCATTCGCCAAGCCATACAACGCGGATGCCTTTCTTGCCGTGGGTATGTGTCTCCAATAGGCCCTTTGAAGTCTGATAACTAACGAGACGTCTCGTTTGCAGGCGGCGGGTCGGTCATCGACACAGCCAAACTTATGAATCTGTATTGTGTCTACCCCGAAGCCGATTTCCTAGACTTCGTCAACGCTCCCCTTGGCAAAGGACTGCCCATCGCAAGAACACTGAAGCCGCTGATTGCCGTGCCGACAACTGCAGGGACAGGGGCCGAAACAACAGGAACAGCTATCTTTGACCTCGTTGAGAAGAAGGCAAAGACGGGGGTTGCGCATCGTAATATGAAGCCCACGCTTGGCATCTGTGATCCTCTCAACACACGCACTATGCCGTCGCAGGTCCATGCTTCCTCTGGTCTTGACGTTCTCTGCCATTCTCTCGAGTCATGGACCGCGATTCCATATAACGAGAGAACCCCGAGACCAACAAACCCAATAAATCGTCCCGCTTACCAAGGTGCCAACCCCATCTCAGATATATTCTCGCTTCAAGCGCTACGCAGCACTGTAAAGTATCTCCCCCGTGCGGTTAAGGACCCGGACGATTTCGAAGCCCAAAGCCAGATGCTTCTCGCTGCGACTCTGGCGGGCGTCGGGTTTGGAAACGCAGGCGTCCATCTGTGCCACGGCATGAGCTACCCGATCTCGGGACAGAACCCAGGTTACAAGCATGCTGGATATGCTGTGGACCATGATATTATTCCTCATGGCGTGTCGGTGGCTGTCACCGCGCCGGCTGTCTTCAGATTCACAGGTGCAAGCAACCCAGACCGACACTTGGCAGCAGCGGAAGCGTTCGGGAAGGATATATCGAACGTAAAGCGAGAGAGCGCAGGCGAGATTCTCGGTGAAGCAGTGGCCGAATTTCTGATTGGGCTCGGTGACCAGCCAAGAGGGCTGAAAGCTCTGGGTTTCAATTCTAGCCATTTAGAGGGTTTGATCGAGGGAACAATTCCCCAGCAGCGGGTTCTTAACCTCGCCCCCAGCTTGAGTAGAGAACTAGGAGCAGAGAAGGAAGAACTGAGGAAGCTCTTCGAGGAATCAATGGAGTACTGAGGGCCTTTTCGTTCGATGTCGTTCTATACCCTCTAGCTCTGTAGCAATATAGTGTGGGTGGCCCTTGGACCTATTGAGAGGGGTATATATGAAATATACGCAAATTTATCACGATAACATGGCCAGGCATGCATGAAGTGCAATCTGTACCGCCCAGGAACTCGTCTCGTTTGTCATTGATCGTAGTCATATCCATCCGGACATCAGCTAACTTAACCCCCACCCTCTAGTTTATAGGCAGTTTGCAGCACTCCCTCTCACAATCCTCGTCTGGACAAATCACCATCGCTAATGAAAACTCTCGCACTGCAGGTCTGGGGCGCAATCTTGGTCACTCACATCCAATCATGCCCGTCAGAGCTAGTTCTCCTGCAGTAGGAAGACTTTCCGGCACCGTGGCGCAAATTAATTAGCCCACTATTTAATTATGCATGTTTTATCCCCGCGTCCGATGTCGTCAGCGGGGGATCTATTCGCGGGGCATCAAATATGATATATGAGATCTTCCCTCCCCAGTTCTTGCTGGGCTCCGTGTGACAACCGCTGTCCTGCTCTCCCGTCCATCATCTTCCCGCTCAACAACGAAGCCATCCGAAATCCGGTGTCTATATACGCCTCTACTACTATCCCAACGCTTCCTGGTCTCCTGCTTCTTCCCTACCATGCCTCTTCTGTCCGGAGAACCTGCCCGTCCCAAGGTTCTGGTGCCCGAAAAACTGTCCCAAGATGGTCTGGCCTTGCTTAAAACCACGCTTGATGTCGAAGAGAGGCGAGGCCTTGGTGCTGAAGAGCTGCTGGATATCATTCCCAAATACGAAGCATTGCTGGTCCGCTCCGAGACAAAGGTCACCGCTGAGGTGCTGCAGGCGGGGAAGAACCTGAAGGTGGTGGCCAGGGCGGGTGTGGGAGTGGACAACGTTGGTGAGAATAGTTCTACTATCTCTGCTCTTGTTCATTGTCCATTTCTACTCTTCTAGTTAACCATACGCCATCTGCCACCCTTTCGTTTAATCGAGATATTTTGCAATGTTATGCCATAGTTATGTCAATCCATACTTGGTTTCATTGTCGAATCTATGTTAACCATCTGCCATTTCAACAGATGTTGCAGCTGCGACAAAGCTCGGGATTGTGGTTATAAACTCCCCCTCTGGAAACGTCGGAGCTGCCGCCGAACATACAATAGCTTTGATGCTCTCCATGGCTAGAAATATCGCCGACGCTGGCTCAAGCCTGAAGGCCGGAAAATGGGAAAGAAGCCGACTGGTAGGCGTCGAGGTGAACGGGAAAACGTTGGGCATTATTGGGTTGGGCAAAGGTATGTCGACCACAGTACCCGTCTTGTAGAGCAGCAACTGATGCCCTTCTTTCATATAGTCGGATTGATTGTGGCACGACTGGCCAAAGGTCTGGGTATGAAGGTTAATGCCCTGGATCCTTACGCCTCGCCAGCTGTTGCATCTGCGGCATCTGTCAACTTGGTCCCCTCACTTGCAGCTCTCTTGCCAACGGTGGATTTCCTCACGATACACACTCCGCTGATTGCTTCAACAAAGGGGATGATCTCTACTGCAGAGCTTTCGCAGATGAAACGCGGTGCTCGCATACTTAACGTTGCCAGGGGTGGGACGATCGACGAGGTTGCTCTCCTTGAAGCACTCGAATCTGGCCACCTGGCTGGGGCTGCAGTTGATGTTTTTACCTCTGAACCTCCCGTTGCGGATTCCAGTGCTTCCAAACTTATCGCTCACCCTCGTGTAGTAGCGACTCCGCATCTCGGTGCTTCCACGGTCGAGGCACAAGAGAACGTTTCTATCGATGTCTGCGAGCAGGTCCTTCAAATTTTGGGCGGCGCCCTCCCTAGGAGTGCCGTGAACGCTCCTTTGATTTTGCCCGAGGAGTATAAAAAGTTACAACCATTTGTACATCTGGTTGAAAAGATTGGAAGTCTGTATACCCAACATTACACCTCTTCGGCGACCTTTACTGCCAACAGAAACACGTTCGACCTCATATATGAAGGCGAGATCTCGGGCATCAACAACACAAAACCCCTCTTCGCAGCGCTGATCAAAGGACTCATTGCTCCCATCAGCAGTTCTGCTGGAGTCAACGTGAATATAGTCAATGCGGAACTTATTGCAAGAGAACGGGGGATCGTCATCAACGAACAGCACTCCCGTGATCCTAGCTCGCATTCGTACTCCTCTCTCGTTACGTTGGTGGCTCGACCACCGTCCCGGGCATCTTCTCGTGCCCCCCCTGGGGCTAGCGGGTCCACGACTCCTAGGAAAATAACCCCCGAGCAGCAGCAAATAATATCCGGAACATGCTCGCAGTCACAGCCACTAATATCTCGCCTCGGACGCTTCGCTACTTCTTTTGTCCCCGAAGGTACCCTTCTTATTTGCCACAACTATGACTCCCCTGGCAAGATTGGAGTTGTTGGGAGCATTTTAGGAAAGGAGAGCGTTAATATCAATTTCATGGGCGTGGCCCCTGTGTCAAAAAGCCTACTAGAGGGTGAAGATAGGGGAGATATTAGTGAGGGTAAAATGTTGTCCGACGTTAATGAAAGCTATGAACCCGACAAGGAGGCTTTGATGATTCTCGGTGTTGACAAAGCCGTGGGGGAGAACGTTGCCAAAGCACTTGTGCAGGAGGGTGGAGTGCTAAGCGCCAGTGTTATCTCACTTTGAAGGTCTGAGTTTGCTCTCATCCACGCTGTTTACGGCCTTGTTGTGACAAAAAATAACATCGCCTTTGGTGACGGCCCAGACATCAGGACCGAACCACTTGATTGATTATGCTGTTTTTCCTTATATCACTTATATCTCTCTGTTTGCAGCACATTGTTTTTCAACATCCTGCTCCAAGCAGATCGCCGGCCGGGGAAGCGAAAGTAGTTTCGAGTATTACCGGGCTTATATATCTTCAACCCAGAGCCACACCAAACCCCATGTCATCGATTCGGGCTTTAGAGAAAAAGCAGTCAAGCTTATCAGATAACAAAAGGAAAATTACTACCATCATATAATCATAGCAGAAGATTGTTTAGTGCATACATCCGCTATACTGAAATTATATCTATGTTAGACGTGCTTCTGTACAAATTATACCTCTAAGCCCCCCTAATTCGTACAACAATCCAGCGAACCATTTCTAACCACACCCGTTCAAACCCACTCTGAGGAATAGGGGCATCTTGGTTGTCTCCTCGCACGTTATTAAACAAATATGATTACTGCCTTACATGTTGCTTCGTTCAGACTGACGTGCACAGCATGTCATTGTTCGTGGCCAACACAGCGGCAACTACGGAATATATGACTTCTAGGACGCGGCAATGATATTAAATTATTTGGTAATAAGCCGAATATTGTATTACACTCCCTTAACATGTCCTTTCTATCTATACGGAACTAGATATATCCAACAATATTGTTAAACCCTTAGTCGAACATTGCGTCATTGCCTTCTCGCGCCAATATTAAGACCAAGTTTCAAGTCAAGGTCCAGTTAAATAGTCAGTTTTTCGTAAATATGTCAACGGGTGTAATCTATGGCCTGGATTGATTTCCCATTTAGTTCCCATCTGTGTAAGTAATTAACTAGTGGTTAATGGGCGTCTGCGTCAGCCAACACATGTTTCACTTCTTCTCAGCATCGGATTTGTATTGCGAAGCGGCACTGCAGAATGATATATGTAGTACGGGCATCCATCATCCAACAAACTTGCCGACAATGCTGTCGTAGTAATGTGCAAGATGGAGCGTCTCCAGCCGGTAGATAGAGTTCCGTGGGGAAAACGAGGGGGTTTCACTGACGAGCAGTATCGAGATCATAAAATGGCAATCTAGCACTGCTTAACAGTTTTTGTCATAAATTGCCATCCCCATCAACGAGATTTAGTTTCGGCCAACTTTGCCCTCTGCTCCCTTGGCATACATTCTCGGATTCAACACAAGATGTCGGCTTCCTAATCATCATCGCCTTATATGTGAAATGCGCCCGCCTGAAAGGGTCACAAAAAGTCAGAAGCATCAGGCTCAGTGGCTCTATGGGCAGTGCAATATTCCAAAGTGTCATGGGAAGCCAATCTGTCTTTTTTTTCCCTGTCAAAACGGCTGACAGTAGAAATGTGGGGGATAGACGCATAAGGAGTTGCACATCATAAAAGCATAGAATATGCGCTGGAAGAAAGGCGACAATTATTCTAAGCTTTGATTTTATTATCCAAAGAATTTAGAATCAATAGCGGCAACGAAGAAGAAAATGGTAGAACATGTTGCAAGAAATAATTTCTCTTGGAGACATTTACCACACTAAACCATGTATATATACATAAAACTATGCCGATTTGTATCCGTCCTAAATTTTGTGCGAGTGTGGAGAATTAGAAGAACTCACGCAACAAGAGTGGCCAATCCCCTGCCATATAGAAATCCAGAGGTACAAACCCAACAAGGCCAGAGACGCAAAAATTCAATACTTGCACTGTTGTATAACATATAGCTCTCATTAAATTGCATGATCCTCATCGCAAAGGACTGCCACCAAAAACATCCGGTACTTTGTTGCCCATCCCAGAGAAACTTCCATTGCTAGGAGTAAGAGCAGCCGATCTTCTAAATGCTTGGCGTGGGGTGGACGGCGTGCTCCCATTCACACTTCCACTGGTACTTAGTGTGCCAGCACCCACGCCCGCCATATCCGGGGTATTTCGTCCACTGGTAGGGAAGCGGTTAGGTGGGTTGCCTGAGGCTGCCGGCGGTTGAGTGGGATTAATTCCATTCCGGGGCGGAGGGCGAAAGCCGAGCTTGAAGCCTTCGCGGAAAATTTCTTCGAGCATCTGGTTAATGATACCAGCGTCTTCGTATTCTTGGAATTTTTTCCAGAGTCGCAACGCCATGCGAGCATCTTCGATAGAGTCGTGGCCCTCAACAGCTGACGTATTCGGGGCTGCATTGCTGGCTGGAAGGGAAGCGGAGGTTTCTGAAGGGGCGGATGAAGTAGCGGACTCCTCCTGGATGTATTCTTTGAAAACTGCCCAGGCAAGATATCGTAGGCTGAGGCGCCGGTTTTTAGATGGGTGGAAGAAAAGGTACTGTGTATCCACCGTTTGAGACTTTGGAACCTGGATATTGATTTTGCGGAAGTCTGAAGCCAGACCATGGCCGACAAAAACACACCCCAAATTCAGAAGTAGCCACAGTTTTTTGTATGCGACCTTCAGGGGTACAAGATTGTGCGTGCTCGTTCGGGGGTCCAAATCTCCAGGTTTAATCCCTGAATATTGCGTCACATAATCAACGATTGGGTCCTTAATGGTAATGTAATCATCGATAAACGGGACACCCTCGCCCACGCCGGTCCCTCGAATAACGGAAACTCGTGCGAGACCGCTTTTGCTCGGGCGAACCATTTCCTGAGTCCCGTCAGCCTTGACTTCAATCTCAGCCTTCTCTAAATCCACGAATTCGGTATCTAGTGCAACTGCAGTCCCTGAGCTTGGTTTTTCTTCTGCTTGAAGAACTTGGCAAGATTCGATGGGACGATGGTTACTACAAGTTTAGAAGAAAGTTAGACTAGGATATTAATAGTGAGGAATGGATCACTCTCAACTTATAAAAGGAGATGGGCGGAAGAAGGAGAAAATAGGGTAAAGGTATACAATAGCGAAATAGGAAGGGAAATGAAAGGAACATACTTCATAGACCACTCATAAAATAGGAGAGTGGTATCAAGCTCATCTTTCCAAGAATCGTCCACGCCATGTCTTGCGGTCTGTATCTGATACGCCAAGGTGCAGGGAGATTTCCAGGGCTGATTAAATGCGAACACTTCATCTCGGCCAACTTCAGTGACTAGAAAGTCGTTAAAAAGATGCCACCCTTTGTGTCCATCTGTCGAACGAGATGATATCGCTACATTTATGAATGACACTAGGTGTGGTTTGTGGTGTTCGGGGACATCGATTTCCGCAACGAGTCCCACCAGTTCGTAGACAACGAGGCCGGGGGTCTTGTTCTTTTGGCGAGATTTGAGGTCTTCGCCTTCGAAACACCGAATGCGGCCATCCTCGACAAGGGTGCCAATCTCCTCGGGTAGCCATCCGGGCGTTGCCCATAACTGACGTGAGTTCTGGTTATTTATGGCGGCGTTTATGATCAAGACTGACGGCATCCTATGCACTGTTTTCCGGATGGACACTTGTTGGTATCGTCGGCAATGACTACACCAACCACGATTTTGTGTCTCGCGCTCAATACTGGCCTTCAAAATATTCGAGAAGCGAGTGGACTGGTTGCGGCGCGCGTGCTTAGTATCAACGGTAGGATAATTCAGCTCGTTTACAAACGCATTGCCGGGCCTAATCGTCTCGTTCCGACAAAGCATACAACGAATTGATTCAACGGCATCAGTTGACAGAGTTTGGTCCAATGCATCGGAATGTGGGAACATCGATCGATAATCGTGAGACATCTGATTCAGGAAGAATCGATTGACGGACTGAATGGCCGATGAAAGCGGTTTATTGGTTAGGTTTTCCTCAAGAAGGCCAAGGTTCGTAGCTTCTCGAAAACCGCTAAATGTTTTCAGCAGATTTGTTGCCTGGCAGTTTTGCCCGTTTGCCTTGTCAAGCATGTCGAACAAGAAGCCCATTTCGCACAGCAGACAGTTTTCGTATATGCAACTAGTAGCAGCGTGGTGGAGCGCGAGGTTCCTGACCAAAGGAATAAATTTATATAATTGGAGGAGGGAGTTGGTGAAGGAGTTAGCAATATGGGTCTCGAGGCCTGAGAATACCGTTTTATTGTAATATCTAAGTTGTAAGTTAGTACCAGAGCAAAACGGAGAGTTGGGGAATTTGAGGGGGGAAAGGAGACCGGGAAATACAAGTGGAAACTGACCTGAAATCAAAGTCATCGACTCCGAATTTACTATACTTGATTTCGACGTTGCTATATTTCAACAGCGGATCTTCTTCTGCCTCAGAAGTTATAGTTGCACCGGCCAGAGTTTCGGCGGCCTCGTTTACGCTCGTGTCGAATCTAGACTTTGCTTGTGCTCTTGCCCTCTCGCTCAAGAATTTAGGCGCAGCTAGTGCTGGTTCGGGCGATGGCTGGATGCGCGTATTCTCAACCTGATACCTTCGCGTCTTCCGTGGGTTTGGCGCATAGTGGCCTATTTCGCCAGCATGAAGGTATGGAATGATCGCCGGGTCGACCTGTGGTGGTATGTTGCCGATGTCAAAGACCAGGTGGCTCGCCCATGCGGACAGTAGTCGCTCATGGTAGTAGGGCATCCCAACTACATTCAAGGGGGTATCGCTAGACCAATCTACCAAGGGTGAGCGGGATGGAACATCCGCAAACTCGGTCTCCTTGCTCATTTCATTAAAATGAATTTTGGACGGGGAACCCCAGAGATGAATTGAGCATTCAGCATCGTTGACGGCGAGAGCTTCTCCCGATGGTGATATTTCAAGGCCAAGCATAAAAGTGACGTTTGCCTGACGCAGATTTATAGCATTGGGGTTCATAAGATCGACCACTTGAAGCTGTCCTGTCTGAGAAGCGATAAAGCTTGTTGTTTGGAGTTTAGGATGCATGCGGACATATGCAGCCCCAGCATGGAACGGTATTGGCGGCAGAGGGCTCAGAGTTTTCAGATCGTAGACGTTTGCCAAAGGGTCGACAATAGGCGAGCCCAAATGCCGCACAGAAAATCCACAAGTGACGAGGTAGTCGTTGCGAGCATCCATGTCGTTAATAACCGTGCCATGTGCCTTCCAGCTTTTCACGACGCTAAAATCAGACAGGCTGAGGGCGTTAACTGAACCAGTGTCAGTGGCTGCACACAGGTAGCGGCTCTTTTTCATTATGGTGTAGTTGAACTCGGTGGGAATTTTGTCCACGATGGTCCCCTTGTCAACGTCAATGTGGAACATGGTACGCTGACATCCGGCAACAATAATCCTAGACGGCTGGTTGGTGAAGCTCATGCATCGGAGATCATCCATCTCCGCATGCGAAAGATGCCATATAGTTAGGCCGCGCCTGGACGTGAGGTGCACACTCTTCGACGATACCGATATAACTCCCCGGTCGTGAAATAAAAGCTGCCGAACAGCGCCCTCCGCAGCCGGGTGGGCTCGAACCGACGTATACCGCTGAAGATCCGGGCCGAAAAAGGACGTCACTCGGCCCTAATGAGTGGTTAAAGGCGTGTATATTAGCAACGTACTCGGATCTTGTGACGGGGCGTATTGCTTGGGTAGCACCACAACCACGCGGGGAGACAGAAGTTCGCAGCTCACAAATTCATTGCCGGTCCATAATAGCTCCTGGGTATCATCGAACGCAATTGTAGTTGCGACTGTGGGCAAGACATGGGGCCCGGCCGGGGGCACAGGTATGCGGCAGACCTCATCCCAATCTGCATCCATCGCGGAGGCAGGCGGCTCCCCGCTTTTTTATTTGTAGACAGTCCGAAAATGGGTGGGTAATCAGTTCTCCGCCGTTTGAGAGGGGTTGTTTCGTTTCGGAATCCAAATACCCAGGCTACCCGTAGGGAAAGGGGCCCAGGTAGAGCATCATGTTGGTGTAAAGCTCGTATATAATGTCTTGGGCGGACGTGGTCTGGAAATAGTACCTATGAGTAGGCCAGTCAGCATCTCCAGCACAAAGTGGCAGGGTGAGGAGAGACTAGCCGGTAAGTGATGGATGTGAAGGTAATTTATGAAGCGTCACAGCGGTGGGTTCCCGTCCAGGATTTGTTATTCGCGTCCCTCCCGAATTGCGACGAGATGTTTTGCTGAGGACCAGCCGTGAGGTCGCGGGCCAATCCGGTCGCGATGTCACGTGCCCGATAACTCGCCCAATGGATCGATCCATGGACAGACGAAGGCCAAACCAACCTTGGAAAGTTTGTTCGCGGTTTTCAGGCCGTGGACATAAAAATAAAGGGAATACAGGGGTAATTTTGCCCATCCCATTGAGGTTTAAGTTTCAAAGCCTCCCCGAAGGTGGGAAATATAGAATAAATCAGAAGTTGTAAATAAGCTCAATCTACTTGGGGACTGGGAAGCGGTCACAGTCCGAAGGCATACGCCGTACGTACAGATAGATATTCGAACAGGATGGGCACAATCATCAAATCACCATATATAGTACTCACATGCAAGCAAACCAGGGCGGAATCAATAAGAAGAGGGAAATAACTCAGCTGCTGCATATAGATAATAGCTAGAATACTAAGGAGAAAAAGCCAGAAGCTGGCCTGGAATATTAATATCCAGCTCCTCGATCCAATTAACACATGGGAGAGAGAAAGGCTGCAACCGGGAAAACGTTCATATCCAGAGTTAAATAACGAAGCACTGGCAACAGAGCCCTAGTTAAAATCATGACATAGGTTCAGCAACGGACGCAACAAATATAACAACAAAGTACATGAACACGTCAGTGGGTCGTCACTGATTGATAGGAACGTGGCCTATTGAATATTCCATTTTTCGTTTCCTACCCTCTCAGAGTGTAAACCCGAACAAAGTCTCTGCGACAGCTGCCAACCCCTGAACCTTGTTAGCGGTAGAAGGAGCTTGGGTTATGGTTGACATTTGAAGAATTTGGAGGCACGCCAGACGATTGATATGGCGGGTAAGCTGCGCTATTTGATGGGGGTCTAGCTCCAGCGGATAGAGTAGGGTAAGGAGGTTGATTTGGACTACCAGAAGGGATAGGTGGCGGCGCCTGGTGAGGCTGGTTCGGGGCCGATGGATGTTGCAGGTGCGGTGGTACTATATTCTGTTGGGCGGACTGAGGCTGAGTGGGATATGGTGGATTGGCGGATTGTTGGTGCGGTTGATGGGCCTCGCTGGGCGAATAACCGGAGGGCGAATAATCGACCGATTGCTGTAGTTGTGGCTGATGCTGACTTATGGAAGGTTGGGTTTGGTGAGTGGGAGGATGGTACGAGTGTCGGATATTCGGTGGGGCACTTTCCTGAGGCGAATCATATACTGACGTTCCAAGCTCCTGGGGGTGGTCTGCGGGATTTTGTGGACGGTGATGAGGCACCCCATTTGTTCCATAGCCTTCACCAGGTTGCTGTTGGTTATGTAAAGGCCGTACGCCTGTCGGTGTCCGTTGACGAGGGTCAGGCGTTTGCGTTGTGTTTGGATAGGGTAGAGGAACTTGATCTTGGCCATAGAAAGGGGCTGTGCCGTTCTGAGGAGGGTTTTGAGGATCTAATGGTTATTGTAAGTGAACGATATTTCTACTTCCTCGAGACATAAAATATATGTGGGGGTTCAAACCTTGCGGGTGAGGAGTGAAGAAGCGCTGAGGGTCCTGCTGTGGTGGTCCTTGAGGATACCCCTGGGGACCGCCTTGCATTGGATAGCTGTACGCAGGTCGTCCGTAATGCGGCTGCGCTGGGTGTGTCATCGAGGACTCCAAAAGGGACTCGTAGTCTCTGCGCGCTTTGATAAATTTTTCATTGAGCTGGGTGAAGTCATCTGGTTCGTGTCAGAGATTCTGATTAAATAATAGACTGGCATGGGGGGTTGTTAGGGAGGGTACCTTTTTTCTGCGAGTATTTACCAATCAGTTCGATCAATTTTGGTCGAATAGCCAGGGTTGAGTGATATAGCGTAGTGATCTCTTCATTCTCCTTGACATTCAGTTCGGAACTGCTGGTGCTCAACAGTGTCAACAGTTTTTCCACGTTTTTTATTTCAGCGAAGACTTCGGCTTCCATCTGGGCTTCTCGTTGTAGCTCTTCTTGTGTTGGATCTGACAATTTCTCGACGTAGTTCAATGGGAAAATACCCGTCTGGCCCCGCAAAGAGCCTTTCCACCAGTCCTTATACACGGATTCGAGAACTGCGATAACATCTCCCTTGCGAAATTGGAGCTCTCCGGGCTCGGATGGCTGAAAATCGAACAAGGCTCGAACACGTGAAACAGTTGCTGCCGTTGTCCCTGAGGGGACGGCTTGGGAGGGAGCTGCTTGGGTTTGAACTGGCACGGCTGCTCCCGATTGAGATGTGGCGGTATTATTGGTTCCTGGAAGCGTGGCCTTTTCTTTGATGGATAATGCGAGGGCAATTTGAAGCTCCTCTTCCTCTTTTTGCCGATCATAATCGGTAATCTGTCGTTTCGTAGGTTTCGACGGCGGCTGGAGGTTTGGATCTGGGGGTTGTTTGTTAGCTACAAAAGCACCCAACACGCACGAATAATGAAATGCAAGTTATTTCCACTTACTCTGTGACTTCAGTTTCATGTATGCTTGCTCCATAATACCGAAATCCGCATTACTAGCAAACATCTCCGTCCACTCCTCCATCCGTTCCAGTATCTTGGCTTTCACTTGCTGATGGGTATTCTAAAAACAGGGCAATCAGTAAAATGACAAATAACAGTGGCGCTGATTCGAAGTGAGAACGAAATTTCAGAAAACATACCCGATCGTTAGCCAGCCGTAAAAGGGAGTCTGTGAAGCTTCGCGACGCCAACTCGCGATACATTTTCACTCCGCAATTCTGTGAGAGCGCATTGGCAAGCTGCAATTCAACGCGCAAAGTTCGTCAGCCATAACGTCCACGCAGTTAGACACAAGACATGAATATTCCGCGAATGCGTGTTTAACGGACCTCCAGAGTATAAAGTTGCACATTAGCATTTCGATGTGCCAGTCGTTTTATCATCGCGGCAACAGCATCTTTCGCACTACCCGCATTATCCAATTGCGTCAGTTCATAGCTTCCGGCCAAGGGAGCAATATCCTACCTACCCAGAATCCTCAGCGCCAACTTTATCACAGACATCCTTTGCACAGTTATTTATCAGCAGGACGATCGCATACAATTCGAGCTTGGAGTCCGGCAGCTTATCGTACAAGAATGTATTCCCAGTTCTCCGACGTCAGGTTCTCGTCCGTCGCCTTGGCTAAAAAAGCACCAAGGGAGTCAGCAACATTGCTACGGTTGCACGGGAGTCCAAGTGCCACTCACCAACAGCATCATCGAACGCATTCTGCTGCGCTCGAAACATGGCTAGTAGCTATACAAGCCGTCGCTTGTGCTAGAATATCCGTCGGTTTCGCGGAGAATCAGAGAATCCCCAGGCGGCAGGGCTAATGCGAAGGGCAGTAGCTAGGTGACAAGAGAGCGTTAAACCCAGAGACGTAGCTGGCCGTACAGCTCACAAGCAACAAATGGGTTCAAATGTGCTTGACAGGGCCGGAAGCGACAGGGCGACAGGAGACAAGGCGGCAGCGGGGGGGTTTAGGCGATTATCAAACAGAGCATAGACGCGCGATGGCACGGGATACAAGTTGGTAGGCGAGAGAGTCAACGGGACGATGATTCTGATACTATGTTTGCGGTCTGTAGTCTGCGATCCGATAACCAGTTGTTGTCGCTGTCGCTGTCGCGGTGGGTGTGGGTGTAGGTGAGGATTGTTGGATGCGCAAGTTGTCGGCAGCAAACTATGACGCCGCCATGGCCCGGTTACGTAACCCCCGCCAAGCCACATCTCTATCTACAGTGAAGGCGTTTGGGAGTTCCCGGATCTAAATACACACTCTGTAAACCAGCTACCATCTGTAATTCGGTTAATGACAGGAATAACCCCCCGTCCAAACCCACCGTTTACCTCAGACAGGATACGCCAGTGTCCGGATATAGGCGTCGTAGCATACGAAGAACTATTAAGAAATACGACAGCAGCCAAACAGCGAGGGAACAGGAATAATAAAGGATAGTCACAAGAGAGAGCATCCAGACGCCTGAGAAGCGATATGGTAAAGCCGAAGGCGCCCAAACAGGGGGGGGGAAAGCTGATTTATCTTGATTTAACAGAGAGAGAAAAAGTAAAAAAAAAAAAAATAGGGCGGCCGATTCGTACATGCGCGACCTGCTCTAACATGTCGTCATAAATAAATAACATCACATCGTCCCTGCTCCAGGTAACAATAAATCAGAATGAAACCACACACAGGAAATAGATACCCAGCATCAGCCCAGTTTTAGATCAAGCACGCTCTATAGTCGGAGTAGCCATAACAAGTTTTCAACGTGCTAAATAGTTTACGAGTCAAAGGGACCGCTTGTTCACGGGTCTTGCCACATAAAACGGGAAACGGCGGCAGTGACGCAGAAAGGGGAATAAAAGATAAAATAAATAAAAGGGTCATGGGTATCGGATGCAAGCAGCTATGACAAGTGCCTCATGCATTTATCGTGACCAAATCAAAAGAAAACCGGAACCTAGCCTCCACCCTTTTGGGCCTTTTCCTGTGCTCGACTAATTCGGGCTGCCCTGACTAGGGGTGCAAGACTGGCCAGAGGCTCGCATAGAGCCATGAAGTTATGCTTGATAGGTCACGTTAGCAAGGGCTAAAGAGGATATTATCATAGCCAAGCAGAGCAGGTGCTTACCTTGAGCAAATCATGAGCAGACGCCCTTTTCTCGGGGTCAACTCTCAACGCAAAATGTAAAAATTCTCGGAAAACAGGAGACAGATTTTGCTCATCTTTGATCGTCGGGGTGCCATTGGTGGCAATGAGGTAAAGTGCTCGTAATGGGGACTCCGTGAGATACGGTGGTTCCCCTTCTATCATCTCAATAGCCATGATACCCAAACTCCAGATGTCGACTTTGCGGCCATATTCTTTCCGTGTAACGACCTCAGGAGCCATCCAGTACGGAGTTCCAACCATGGTATTCCGCTTGTTATGGGAGTCGTTGATTTGGGCGCAAAAGCCAAAATCGGCTAATCAAGAGCTGGTTAGTACCCATGACAATATGAGGGGCGACGACGACAATACTTACTCAGCTTAATATTGCCCTCTAATGATAGTAGTATATTATCTGACTTGATATCTCGATGGATGACTCCCTTCGAGTGGAGGTGCTGTAAACCGTTGAGTGTCTGGATGGGTTAGTTCGGGGAAATGTAGGGGAGAATCAGCAGGTTGAAGTCATACCTCTCTACATACAGCCGCAATTTGGCCTTCAGTCATTATGTTGAACGTGACAACATCAGTTAAACTACCACCCTCCATGTACTCCATGACGACCCAAAGGTCGCCTCCATGCAGGAAGCTATCCATGAAATTGACAATGTTTTTATGTTTGCTATCCTTCATCACCAGGATTTCATTGATGATAAGATCCTTCTTCGGCTGGAGCTCTAGGTTCATCTGCTTGATGGCAACACATTTGTTAGTTCCGTTCTCATAGGCCGTAAATACCCCACCCGATGCTCCCTGGCCAATTTTGTTCAAATTCCGGTATTTGCGAGTGGGATCCCCGCTCGTGCATATTGAGTTTAAGCGGGCTCTGATATCAATTCCATTGCTTTGGCGAGCGCGCTGGCGAGGTCGGGGGGACGGTCCAACTTGGCCATGCTGGGCCCGTTGTGCGGAAGAGGGCTCTTGGCTAAACTGTTGTTGTGGTGTAGGAGGAGTAAATTGTGGTTGAGCGGGTCTCGATGAAGAATCTGTAAGGATAGGAGAAGGCTGTTGGCGTTGTTGGGCGGGAGGCTGGTTTTGCTGTTGCTGCTGCTGCTGCTGCTGCTGTCGTTGGCTTCTTGTACGTTCGAGTTGTTTGCTCGAAATCGCATGTTGAGCAGCAGTAATGGCCTGCTCTTGTAGCTGCTGGTACTGAACTGGAGAAGTTACTGCTATTGGCGCATTTCTTGGAAGAGTGTGCTCCTTTGCGTTGGAGTTGGAGCGACTAGGACGATGGTCCGGGGGCAGGGCTCCAGAATCGTGGACAGGACGTGCTGCAAACGGATGCATAGACACTTCTTGCACTGCCCTGTTGGAGCCAGTAACACTTTCCTTTGAAACAGGGGGCTGTGGTGCGGGTCGTACAGGAACCAGATTATTTGCGGGTACCGAGGGAGGCTTTGGAGCAGCGCGATTTGGTACCCTGCTGCCAAGCGAATTGGTTAAATTGGGGGACAAAGCATTGGCACCAGCACCAGCACGCGGGATTGGAGGTGGTGCTCGGGGGTTTTCGAAACTGCCTTCATGGTTCTGCGGGAATCGCGGGCTGGTAGGCGGTGAGTTTATGGTGGGCATCGGGGTGTATGGTCCGGGGCTGAGAACACCCAGTGAAGTTTTAGAGGCAGAAGCCGATTCAGGGTGGTCCTGTGGGAGCGCATGGTCAAACTTGTGCCAAACTTCGTCATCGTCTCTGCCACCAGCATTTTTTTCGTAGAATTTCATAATATCAACCATCGTTTGTGGATGTTGTTCCTGCTCCTTTTTCGAAATGCCGCTTTCCTGAAGCATACGCTGCCAATCTTTAGGGAGACCCTACACACCTCGTCATTAGCTGAATGGAAGTGCATGAATGGAAGTTGGACAAAAAAGTTTTAATGGAAGAGAAACTCAATGAGAAAAGATCAATAACTCCAAACAAAATGACCGATTCTTGGGGCGAGGAGGAAGAATTACAAGAGACCTACCGTGAACTGGCCCGTTTCATTGTCGTATCCCACATGGGTAACATGGACGGGGTTTTCAGGGGCAGATATTTTGATATTGCGGGGCGAGCCCAACATGCTGTTCATAAAATTGGAGAAGCCGGTCTTTCTCCTGCTCAGGCCCAATCTACTACCGCCACCCCCCTCATCTGAGTATCGCTTCGAGGCAGTTGTGTTGGCGGCATCGTCGACGGGCGGGGGAGGGGGGGGGTCCATGGATGGAGGGGGGGATGTGAAACTTGCCGATTGCCTCAAGGTGGGCACGGCGCGAGGATCAGGGCTGGTGTTGTACGAGTGAAGAACGGGCGGACGATGAGTGGCGGAGGGCTGGTCGGAGACAGGTTTGGATGAATCAAGGGCGTTTAACATGGTGCGCGCGTCAAAGGCACTGCCGATCAGCTCATCGGAGCTTCGCTCGCTAAAGGAAAGACGGTGGTGGTATTGAGGGCGGGAGGAGGTGGTGGAGAAGGAGGTAGAGGCTGCGAATTCGTTGGAGTTGAGCACGGGCGATTGGTGGGCGCTCTGGTGGGCGCTATGCTGGTCGATGGAAGAGGAGGAAGACCCAAATGCGCTGGATTTGGTGCGGAGGTGTTCACGGCTGGAGCCAGCGTGCGAGCGAGGATAGACTGGCGCGGACGGATGTCTACGCAGCGAGGTAGTGCTAGACTGTTTCCTGAGGGACCAGGAGCTGGACGACAGATGCGGAGGCTGCTTGTGGAGTTTGGTGGATGGACGTCGCTGTTGTTTGAGAGAAGGGGGGGTTGCTTGGTCCATGTCCCAGGGATGTAGGATCCGAACGAGCGGCAGCCAGTGATCCGACGGAAGCAGCCGCAAGAAAAGGGCGATGACAGGGCGATGACAGGGCGATGCAGAAGCCCGCAGGGGATGAAAGACGGTGATGGGAGCAGACAAGAGGGCTATGAGGAGCGCAGCGGCAAGAAACGAGCGAGGAGAGGACACCGCAAGGAAAACGGGGCGGGCAGCGGGACAGTGGCAGAGACGGCGACAGCGTCAATGACACAGACAATGGCGATGACAGCAACGGCGGCAGCGCCAG
Source organism: Onygenales sp. PD_10 (assembly GCA_032988465.1). NCBI lineage: Eukaryota > Fungi > Ascomycota > Eurotiomycetes > Onygenales > Onygenales sp. PD_10. Next base: position 24,932 of record JANTQH010000141.1, read on the forward strand.
CGCCAACGAGATAGCGAGCGAGGGGCAGATTGGACGGCGGCTGGAGGAGGGTGAGGAGGGTGAGGTTCGGTGATGGAGGCGGGAGTTGGACGTTGGACGTCGGACGTTGGACGCGGGAGGCTGGAGGTTGGCGTTGGGTGCGGCTGGCGGGCAGACTCTATGTGGCGCCAATGGAACTATTGCGCAGAGCACCCGGGGGCAGAGCGGAGCGACAAGCAGCGTGCCATGCAGCAGACCAGGGAGATCACAGCACGCAAGCAGAGCGCAGAGACTGTCCGTCCTCGTCCTCGTCCTCGTTGTCCGTCGTTCGTTGTTCGTTGTTCGTTGTTCGTTGTCCAGCGGGATGGATCATGGGAGGCGGGTGAGGCTCAATACCAGGGCAGGCAATACCGTACCATACAGGGCTTGGCACACAGCGCCGGGAAGAGACAGGGCGGCGTGGCAGCAGTGGCATTAGCGGTACGGACGGTACGTTACGCAGTACATACAAGCCAGTATCAGTATCAAACGACAAAGATCGCAATACATCTATGTATAAAATGGCACAACCCTCCGTCTGCAAAGCCATTAGGGGTTCATCCCAGCAATAGACTGCCTCTGTTCCGCGTGGGGGCCGTTTCTCACACACAAACTACTATCCAGACACAGCCAGCGAACGTTGCGGCCCAACCCGCCCAGCCCTTGACACCCAATGCATGGAACGGACACATCATGGAGGATGAACTCGCCAGTTCAGAGACGTTTCTCTTCCACTGCTGCATAGTCCGCAGCTACACTTGGCGTTGTGCCTGAGCTAGCTACTAGATATCTATTTGCAAAGGGTGGGTTGAATCCGACAGAGATCTATGTATGTATGTACATACATACCTCGTGCCTATACTGAGGGTATACCCTCACCACCTCCCTACCCGCGTAGATAGCATGGAGGTAGATCTATATTCTGTTCAATTGTCTACAGCAACTATCATTTCCTGAGTAGTAGTCTTATCAATTGAATATCCATCAATATCAAACTGTCCAGCTCGAGTCTGGCAAATAGTTAGTCCGACTCACTACATCCCAAAACGGCTAAGCCCCGTCTTCTCCCCATCATCCTCCAACTGCAACGTCGCCTTTGTCGAAAAAAAAAAGACCTCGACCCCGGATAGCTTCTCACCACCCCGTCTCTGTCTCTCCGCCCTCTCTCTCGCCGTTCTTGGACCTGCCGCTTGCTGGCGGGATGGAGTGATCAATCCCTCCCCACGCTCGCCCGTTTCTATCCACGTCCGCAAACTCAAATCTCCCACGACTCCACACAACCTCCCACCCAGCTCGCCGCTCCAACCCGCTCCCCCCCTCTCCCCCCTTGGCCTCTACACTCTCCACGGCGGCTAGTTCTCTTGTTCTGCTGCTGCGTCGGATCCCGTCTTGCTCCGCGGTAAGTGCTCCAGTGGATTGGAACGCCAATGCGCTACCGCAATGTGCTTGTGCTGGTGGTGGCTATCAGGCTAACATCCGATTGTATCCCTAGCTTCTCTGTCCAGTCCTACCTAACAATTGAGCAGTCGTGCCATTGATATCCCATCTCCTTTCGGTTGGCTTTTCATCGTCCTTGGTCTAATCCCCCAGCTCCCTTGAAACATGAATCCCGAATCGAGCTCCAATGGGGCCGCCTCTGCCAGCTCCAAGTCTCCTGCTGCACTTTTGGCAGAACAGCATACGCGTGTCGAGCCCCATCCAGTCACCGTCGAGGAAGTGCCCGATGAATACGATGTCCAGCATCCTTCAGCATCCCTGTCTACTAAAAAGAGTGCTACGGAACCGTCTGCGGACAACTCTCGCCCGAGCGAGGAGTCCGCTCCCGCTGCCGCTCCTGCGGCGGGCCCCGCCCCGAAAAAAGCTCCTGTCTTTGATATGCGGTCCGATGAACTGTTCCCCGCGTTAGGTGGTGGTCCAAATCCTCGCACCGCTGCCGCGGTCCCAACCGCATGGGGCGCGCGCAAACCTATTGGCCGGTCCTCTCCCGCCAACGGCCTATCCAATGGGGCACAACCCCCTTCGCATATGTCGAGTAACGTCCCTTCGCGTACCTCGACCCCAGCTTCCGGCATGGCCACACCCGGTTCCATAGGCGCTGCCGCTGTCGGAGGACCGAAGCTTATGACCATACCCGGCAAACATGTGGAGCGGATTCGTTTCGCCCCGTCTCAGATGTTGCCTCGTAATCAGCTGAAGAAGCCTATCCGGGATATCCTGCGGGATACAAGTAAGAGATCCAAGGCAGTTGTGGATATGCATAATGGGCCTGGCGAATCCGTCATTTTCGAAGGCAAAGGTTCAGTTGAAGCTGTACGCCAGGCGCTCAAGGAGGTGGCTCAGCAGGTGGGATCCAAGGTGAGCCCCCAAACATACTTTGACCATTTTTTCCCCCATTGGCTGACGAGGAGGGGGGTGAAGCAATCTGTCCGTGTGCCCATCCCAGCTTCAGCTAGGCCCCATATCATTGGCCGTCAAGGCGCAGTGGTGCAAGGCATTCATGAGCGAACAGGTGCTCGGATCAATGTCCCGCGGCCAGAAGGACCTTCCGTGGCTGATGAGGATGATGATAGTGTTACAATTGATGTCCTTATAGAGGGCGATGCAGTTGCCGCAGAAATGGCAAGACGAGAAATCGAAGCAATCGTCAAGGAACGGTCATCTAACATTAACCTACGACTTAAAACTATCCCTCCTGAATTCTTCCCATTCATTGCTGGCGCACACAACACTTATTTGAACCAGCTCGAAGAACGTACAAAGGCCCAAATCCGTGTTCCACGTTACGATACCTGGTCCCGGCCCCCACCTTCGGAGGCTGCTACCGGCCAAATAAAATTCTCCCCCGATCCAGACAGGCATATCCAAATCTCTGGCGAACGGAACGCTGCACAAGAGGCTCGGGCTGAGATCGAGAGGCGTGCGGACGAGTTGCAACGGCAGATTACCCTGCGGCAACTGGCTATTAACCGGGGACAGCATCAGTTTATCTTGGGTGACGCCAGTGATTCCTTGCACGAGTTTTTGGCAGAGACAGGCTGTTCGATAATTCTGCCTCCCGTGAGCGACGACACTGAATTCTTGACCATCACCGGCCCTCCTGATCAGATTGAATTCGGTATCAATCGTGCCATGGATCTTGCCACTAGCATGCAAATGGCTAGCGTTGATGTATCTCGACAACATCCAGGCGCGGCTGCCGGTCCCCATGTCTACGCGCGAGCTCTTACTTCCTACCTCCAACAGCGGCAAGTTCTCAAGGAACTCGAGAGATTGTATGAAGCTCATATTGTCCTGCCAACCTCGTCTGATGGTCCTGTTACCTGGGAAGTGTACTCGAGGGACGGAAAGAACACGATCCGGGCTCGCTCTGATATAGTCAACCTCATCCAGGCTCATCCTCCACCCAAACTAATGTCCCTCCCAATTGACCCGTACTTCCACTCTCACCTTCGCTCCCGGATTGCACCCCAACTAAAAAATGATTTTGGCGTGCACCTTGTCCTGCCTGAAGACTCGGACGCTTCTGATGTGGTGCTTGTGTATGAAGGACGGGATTGGGTAGGCCCGGGCCCTAACTATGAGCTTCCTAGACACCGCCCTTCGAGCACCGACATCTCCGTCTTTGAGAAAGCTCTGAACGAGGCAAAGGCTCACCTTGTCTCTAGTTTGGGCGACCAAGAAGATATTCTCTCGAAATCACTCGTTGTCCCAACTAAGTACGTTGTTCGTTTTTCATTTTGTCTTTTGCATTTTGCTGATAGGTCCCCACTAGGTACCACGACAAGCTACGAAAGTTCGTCAGCCGAGAACAACGAACCCAGGGCGAAGATCGCATCCCGGTCCGTGTCAGCGCTGCTGGACAACAGATACAGCTTCGGGGTCGTGCCAGCGACGTCGAAGAATTGACCGCCAAAATCCAAGACTTCGTCATCCAGCAAGAGAAGGACGACCTTGAAAGGGGTTACACTACATCTTTTGATTTCCCCCAGAAGTTTGCCAATTTCCTAATCGGCAGAAAGGGCGAGAATATCAATAAGCTTCGTGACGAGTTTGATGTCGACATTCAGGTGGAGAACGGGAAAGTTGAGGTCAGGGGGCCGAAAGCCAAGGCTGATGCTACGCGTGCAAGGATCATCGCCTTGGGCAAAAAGCTCGAGGACGAAGCCACCTATGTTTTGAAAGTTCCATCCCAGTATCATCGAGACTTGATCGGCCAGAAGGGTAGTCAAGTTAACCGCCTGCAAGACCGCTACAATGTTCGCGTTCAGTTCCCCCGAGCTTCCGTTCCCGCTGCCAATGATGACCAATCCATCGCCGACACTGCGAGCGAGGTTGGAGGAACCCGAGGCCACCGTCACTCCCAGGCTTCCGATGAAATCGTTGTTCGAGGCCCTCGCAAGGGTGCCGACGGTGCTCGCGAAGAGATACTAAGCTTATACCAGTGGGTTGTGGACCATTCTCACACAGATTCAGTATCCGTCGCACAAGGCCAGATCCCATCCCTGATTGGCCAGCGAGGGCGCGAGATGGACCGGCTTCGGGCTGAAACTGGTGCCCAAGTTGACGTCCCTGGTATTAATGACAGTGCAGGTGCCGACGGAAGGGTCGAAATCAAGCTCAAAGGCACCAGGAAACAGGTCGGCGATGCCAAGAAGCTGTTGCTTGAGAGAGCAAAGGAATTTGATTCAACCATTGTCAGGGTCGTTGATGTCGATAAGAAGCATCATAAGGCCCTCATCGGCGGTGGTGGTGAGTATAATCTGTCAATGGTCTTGTTTCCAAATAATTTTAGCTAACACTTGACAGGTGCAAATATTCGAAAGCTTGTTGTGGATGCCGGGGGACCTAGCGATGGCAGCGCGGCGAGGATGGTGAAATTCCCCCGTCCAGAAAGCGACGAGACCGGCATCCGACTGGAAGGAAACGTGGCAATCGTTGAAAAGATTGCGGCAGCCATCGAGGAATTTGTTCGGGAAAAGAACGACCAAATTGTCGCCACTGTCGAAGTCCCTCAAGCCCAGCATCGACTGCTAATCGGCCGGGGTGGAGAGAGCCGACGGAACTTGGAGACACAATTCAACGTTGTTCTTGATGTTCCCAAACAAGGCTCTGGCCGCACCGATGTTAAAATCAAGGGCCCCAGCAACGCAGTCGAAGCGGCGAAAGCGCATATCCAATCTCTGGTTAAGGAGCAACATGCCGAAACCCTACAAGTGCCGCGAAATCTGCACCATTCCATTGGCGAAAATGGTGCCATTTTCCGACGGCTTCGAAATGAGCACCAAGTGACCGTTGATCACGCCGGCCACCAAATCCCTCCGCGTCCTACGCCCTCCGACTCTCGCGAGGCTGACGGAGAAGCTGGCTCCCTTCCTCTTATCACCGATGACCCATCGGCGGCAGCAGGCAGCCATTCTTGGAAAATAGTCGATATCAAAACCAAAGACTCGTCGGATCCCACTGCGCCCAGCACGATCCCGTGGGTTCTTTCCGGCACGCCAGAGAACGTCGCCAAGGCTAAGGCCATCCTTGAAAAGGCTCTCAGAGCAGCATCAGAGCAGTCTGCTACCGGATATCTTATTCTTCCGGACCCCCAAACATATCGATTCGTCATTGGACCAGGTGGCAGCAAAATCAACGAGATCCGCAAACAAACCAGTTGCCGAATCAATGTACCCAAGAACCAGGCCCAAGGTGAGGCCATTGCGATCAAGGGACCCAAGGCCAGCTTGGAGAAAGCGAAGGATATGATCTTGGAGGCTGTGGCAGCGGGCACCTCCTCTCGCCAATAGGTTATGACCACAGCCTTGAATTCGTATAGATATATACTATTTTTGCTCAAGGGATCATGGGCTTACCGTCTAGGCAGGCGATTGTTTTTTTGGCAAAATTAATGTAGAGTTTTGTGTGAGTTGATATCCAGAGTGAAATCTTGTTTTCCTTTATCTATATATATAAAACCTATATATATATTCTCTTCGCTACTTGTCTTAACGCCACTCTAGTATGTTGCCGGAAAATTATCGGATAATCCATGCAAATATAGTTTTGGTTTCTTGTTCCTTTACATTTACCTAAGTTATATTTTAACCCCAGTCAAACATAGAAGTACCTTTCATCAGCTCAATAACCGCTCTTCCTAGCTAAAGGGTGGTGGTCCCATCCGTAACAGAGGGAAAATACTCTTCATCCTTACAATTTCGATTTTGTCTCTTGAATCAGCACATCTTCACTTTTGAAAGCTCAAAAACCAGGGATCCGCGCCCACTCCAGCAAATACGAACAGCGCAGAGACTAAAAGGACTCCGCCATGCGCTCCCGCCACTCAGCATGCCCCATGCAGACAAACAAACCGTTGTAGCTGCAGATCATGATTTGCCTGTCAAGGCTGGTGTTGAATTGGAAGCGGATCTTCTTCTTCCCATGCTTGCTGCTGGATCGTTGAGAATATGCAGTCCAACTCCTGGCTACCAGGAGCCACCCATGCAGCCTTATTTATTGCCTGATGAAAGTTGGACTGTCCTCCAGGCGCAGGAGTGTTGTTATCAATACTCGAGGAACAAGTTGGTTATGTTCCACTGATTGGCATTGTTGTTCTCCTTCACCAGAAAGGTTTCCAACTGGCCTGAATGCTCGTATTCATCGTCGCTCTTCGCACTCTGTGACCCGGGCTGGCACCAATAATGCCCAACGCCATGGCTTTGGGAGATTTTGACACGCGTTTTAGGGAATATAAATACGATCCCCATTCCCATTTCAAACATTCCAGACCCCCTGTATCTCATGGCTGAGGGACTGATTAATCTCGGAGCAGAAACGTCTGTTTTTAGAACATATATCTATCCAGCCCCCAAACGCCAGCATCGTGGATGACAAGTCTTTCCCTCCTCCAAAGTTATCATCATGTTACGCTCTATCTTGATACAATTCTCTGCCGCCATTTTCGCACTGGCCGCATGCACAGGCAAGGAAAAAGTGACATTATCAGACTTCACTCTCCATCCCGTCGAAAACCCCCACCTGAAGGGGTTAGCCGAGCACCTTAAAGACCAAAAAACATCCCTAACCGCCGTTATCAATTCAGGAAACCACCAACTCACAAAGGTCAAGGACCTAGGCTACCATCCAGTGAAGCAGGCCAAGGCCTGGGAGGCGAAGCCAGACTACAACGACTTTGAAACGAAGAAATGGGTACCACAGGGCCTATCCGGGTCGGCAGATGCGTATGACAAAGGGACATGGAACGAGAAGGATGCATGGGTCGTCAGCTGGCACAACCACAACAACTCCAATGTTCGCGTTACCTTTGTGGACAAGGCGACGTTTAAATACCGCCATGTGCTGCTCGTGTATCCCGAAGCGGACGACAATTTCAAGAAAGTCCCCGTCCACGCGGGCGGCATTGTCTGGTACGGAGAGACATTGTGGGTGGTCGACACGGACATCGGGTTCCGAGTGTTCGACCTGACAAACATCTGGGAAGTGGACATTGGCGACGACGTGGGTAAATCTCCGGACGGGAAGAAATACACCGCGGACGGCTATCGCTATGTCATACCCCAGTCGAGGTGCGTACCTGGGTGATAATAATATATCCAACAAACTCGTCTTGCCATAGTACTAACCTAATACTACGCAGGTATTACAAACTCTCCCCACAACACGACTTCAAATTCTCCTGGACATCGCTCGACCGCACCGACTCGCCTGACACAATCATGGCAGGCGAATGGCGCGAGGAGAGAGGCATTGCCCGCGTGCTCAAGTGGGAACTAGACGCCGAAACGCGCACGCTGAAAACGAACGCGGACAACGTCGCCACAGCAAGCTTCGGCTACTGCGTCGGCGCCGTAAAGCTGCATGGCGGCGTGTCCGTGGACGGCAAAGTGTACATGGCGGGATTCAGCAACAGCGCGCCGGGGGATATGTACGAGTGGACGCCTGGCAAAACACCAGCGGTAAGCAAGGAATTCTTCCCGCCGGCGCCGGAGGATATGAGCTATAATAAACAGGGGGATGAGTTGTATACGCTCACGGAGATTGCAGGGAAGAGGTATATTTTGACATACGATCGGTCTAAAGTGTAATGGGACTTTTGAAGAAAAGTATACAGTGATATAAGTTGTTATTATATGTTAGAACGAAACGAATATATAGATAGCCGGATATTTCGACACAGTTGAGAAGGAGTTAGGTATATATTTTCAAATGAAGTATTTAAATAAAGCAGAAGAACAGCTCTGACCAGATCAGAAAAGTTACCATAAATAGACCCCCAAAAATATAGATGGAACCCAGATAAACTCTCTTCGCCAAATCATGCATCCGACAGGTCTATATCATCACGGTTTTCCTTGCACCGGCGCGGCCGCTACCGTCCCCTCGGTCTGCGGCGATATTACGCCCTCCTCTTGCTGAGAAGCCGTGGTGGTGGGGGAAGTCGTAGTCGCTCCTGTTCCTGTTCCTGTAGCAGTATGAGCTAAAGGCGCGCTCACATGCGCATCACTTACTTGCCTACTCACACTGGGGCTGGTTGGTTGGCTCTCTGCTGTCGACGGCGAACTGACGGCGCTAGTAAGGGCCCCGAGCCATTTATCGACGTCGTTTTTCGAATGGGCTTTGAAATTGAGCTCAGTGTTCAAGGCGAAGGCTGTGCCGACTTTTCCGCCGGAAACGTCCTTGCCCTTGATGGTGAATTTGAGGCCGTCGACGTTGCCGACTGTGCACTCGGGAAGGTAGAGGGTGATGTCCGGGTTTGGCTCGCGACGGTAGTTGTCGTTGTCTTTGAAGCCGTGGAGGTAACCGGCCGCAGTAATGGCGTAATACCCTTCGCTGTATCCCTTCATCATTGTTCGAGATTTTCGCTCGAGCATACCGTCCACGAGCGGTTTGGTTGCCCTATGATCCTGGTTGGGGAAGCCGATATTGGACATGCTACGGGGAGGGTGATTGGGATTGATCAGTGAGGCGTCGTTGCGCTCAAAAAAGTTGGCCCATTCGAAATCCGGGGGAATTTGCTGCGCTGAGCTGACCATGCTCGCGTATATGCCGCGTTGGCGATCGGATTGGGCGCCCATACACTGGAAAAACTGGTTCAGCGCGTTCTGCACGGTTTCGAGAATATGGGTTTCAAATTGTGCAAACGAGTTCTGAATCTGCAACATTTCCTGGAGATGGTTGTTTTCTTCCATTATCTGCTTGTTTAGGCGGTGATAGGTACCCCTGCATAACAGATACGGATCATGCGCCGCCTCCAGCTTTCCCCTCATCGGGGAATCAAACGATGCAGAATATTGGCCCAACATCTCAATGTGTTTCTGTGTGCTTGAGCGGGCTTTCTCGACTTGTTTGGATCCCTTTGCGGCACCCTGGCGGAGCTCCTTTGCTTTGGATTTGATTTCTTGGTGCAGCCGTTCGAGAATGGGCAGAACAACCGTTTTAAGGCTCTTCTCTGTCTCAAGATGCACATCTGCAATCCCCTGTTGTGATCAAGTCTTAGATGTTAGCAACCTAAGAAGAAGAAGAACATAAGATACAAGCTCTGGGTAGCGATCATGACAGACATACTTGTGTATTAGCCCGTAGAGTATGAAACAGCCCTGCGACCCCGTTTTCGCCCTGAACGAAATGGTGACCCTCTTTCAAAGGTTCAGAAACAGTCTATATATCACTGATCAGCGGCTCATTCTCACGATATTGGATTTATAAAGAGCTTCACCAACCTTCAAGATCTTCTCAAACTCCTTCGACTGACTCCTCTGCACCTTGTGCGTCGCAGTAACATAATTTTCCAGGTATCCGCACATGTGCTTCCAGGCCTGGAGCCGCTCTAGCAAAATATTCGTCGTCTACAAATATCGTCAGTCTTGTTGATGCGTCAAAAATTCCTTAGGCATCCAGGCCCAGAACAAGTCGGAGCGCAGTGCGATTCAACATACCTTACTCATATCGGAATCCGGAATGGCTTCATCATCGCTCACAGACGTGTTCGTCGTTGCTATAGTATTAACTGTAGCTGAGCGCTGGGGAAGCTTTGTTGAATCCATCTTGGGAATGGCCCGAGCTGTCGAGGTGGCGACGGACTAGCACGGTGAACTATATAGGGGGAGGGATCCTTGTGTTACGGGAATTCCCAATAACAGCAATCGTGGGCAACACCGCAAGAGGGGCAGGCCAACGCCTAGTAAGGCCAACTGGGGGATACGGCTGTGTACGGCTATTGCCTTGAAGCGGCGGTCAAGCGGAACGTCCAGGGGATGCGGGGCGAGAAGGTTGTAGGCGGCCTCGAGCGCTGGGGTAGACACGTAGAGAATTACTATGCGATGGCCGCAATGCGCTAGAATCCGAGGGGTAGCGTGGTTGCGGGCGGGCTCAGGTTGGAGAGCGGGATGTTGATGCCCGACATGGTGATATTTTGGGTTGAAAGTTGGTCGTTGAGCCGCGAGTCTTGGCGCGGGCACGGGAAAGCCAATTATGAGGTCATCGGTGGCACGTGATCGCCGTTATCTGATTAGATCGGCCGATCAACAGCATGTTGGCGGCCGTAGGCCTCCAGTCTCCCAATCAGGCTTAGCACAATTACATGATTGCATGGTAGATAGATTCTCTTGCTAGCATAGCAATTGGAGAACCTTTAACCTTCCCACAGGTTATAGCCCAGTTAGTATGTTTTTAATTAAAAAATGCTGCATCAAAGACTGAAAGGTTTACCTAAATTGGATATCACATATATTCTACAGTGAGATATTTAATTGCCTGAAATTCACACATCTTTGTGGTATTTAAGGCAGATTTTGAAGATTTTTAGCATGCAAAAATTTTTTTTTTTAGAGGTAAATCAGTAGATCTTTTGAATTTTAATAGATAGCTACATCACTTGCAGTCAGATCTCAAAATCTTATAATATTAAATAGAATGTCTGATAAGATATCTTTCACCTCTAAGTCTATAGTAGATACTACTAGTACTCATTGCATTACTCACTTAATAATAAATTATAAGACTATGAGCTCTTTATAGTCTGTAAATTCTGATTGTTAGGCTTCTGAGCTCATCTTACCTGGCCTTTCTAAAGATGAGAATAAGAAGATAGATTACTCTTTATAATCTAATAGAATATCTAGCACCTTATATAATCTGAGTACTATTATTATTATAACATCTGAGGAGGCACTCATTTAGATGATGAAGTAGCTATTCATCTCTACAAGATCTATTTAATAAGAAGAGATGGAGTAAATAGCAGCTGAGACCTATTATCAATTATTAGCAATAATTACTCTCTATAATGTTCATAAGGATGAGCTTTATAAGTATTAAAAGGAATTTTAATGAGTAATTAAGATTAAAGATATTATCACCTTTAATAGCATGAACTATAATCTATAGCACATAGAGATTTTAGTAGATATTAAGATAATTAGTGTAAAGAATATTATTCTTAGAAATAAGTGCATCTCAACCTTTATAAGTCATTACAAGCAGGCTAAGTAGTTAGTATGTTTGCAGGCATTATATCACCACATTCTTACTAGTTTGTAAGGTAATATTTGAGCTGTTCTCAGAGAATTAGAATCTAATCTAGCTATAGATATATAAAAGAAAATTAATACAGAGTATGTAGTCTCTCTAGTAGAGAAGTATATAATGATTATTAAGAAATTAATAACTCTTTAAGTTAAGAATACTAACTATATACCCTACCTCAGATATTTTCACTATTTAGTCACATAACATAAGGATCTTGCAGTTAGAGTAGGAGACATTTACCATGACATCTTCCTCTTGAGACTTAAAGATTTCCAGAAGGCATTTATGAAGACTCAGTTGAATGAGTTTTTTTCCACTGATTAGAGCTAAATTTTGAATATTAATATTAATAAACTTAGCAAGTAATTATTAAATCATTATAACAAGAAAATGGTAGCCCTGGCCCTGTAGAATTCATTAGTAAATTCTGTGGCTATTACTCTCTCTATCTTCAGTATGAAGTCCTCTAAGGGCAAGTGTGATTATTATAAGATGTTTAGGCATGATAAAGATAAATGCTGGACTCTACACCTCAACTTGAAGTCTAATTGAGTAAAGACTAAGAATGTAAAGAAGGCAAAAGATAAGAATAAGAGTAAGGGTAGTATATCTAGTAATTCTAGAAAGAAAGAAAATAATAAGAATTTAATATTAAATCAACCTTTTATAAATACTATAATAATTTACATAGAGTGAGGTGAGGCATTTTTGACTATATCTGCCCTGAATAACTCCTTATGATCCTGATATTTAAATATATGTGTTAGTTTTAATATGACAGGTGAATATCATTCAATTTTAAACTATAGTTTATATAAGGATGATCTCAGTGTCAACTCTACTACTAGTAATAAAGTTAGAGTAGAGGAAATTAATAATGTGGTTCTAAGTGTGGAAGAGGAAGATCTTACACTATGTGAGATTCATTATCTCTTAAATTTAGTAGTTAACTTACTATTATATATTTATTTAAAGAATTAGAGCTATTAGTTCACATTGTCTAATACAACTCTGTCATACTTTATTTGCAAGATCCTGAATGATGTTATTTTTAACACAGTTAGAACTATAATGAGAGATATTTATAGAATTATAGAATGTAACTTGGAATTAAATGTTAATCATATTAATAGAGTGATAAATTATATGGTAAAATTATATGAGTATGAAGATTCTAATACAATCTGAAAAATCAGTCTTATAGCTATTACTACTACTATTACTACAACTCTGACCACTGAGTTAAAACCTACCTCTAAGGGTAAGACTCTTATGGAGTAGCATAGAGATCTCAGGCACATCTATGTAGGTGCTATTATTATGATGTCTAAGGATCCTCATATAGAGGTTAAAATTGTTAGCTTAAAATCAAATTTTTACTATACTAACTGTATACAGACTGAAATGACTTGACATTTCTCTTAAACACTAATGTCTTATACACTTTAAGCTATAGAGAAAATCCACATTAATCTTATAAAAAGAGATAAGATGTTAGAAGATCTATCTGATTATCTTCTGAAGTCTCATTAAGAGATGAAATACTTCATACTATTGATATATGATGTAATATACTATAAATAGATATATTTTTTGAATTTGAAAGATCTAGTAGTTGATTTTTTTGAGTACTAACTCAGATTTATGAGTAACATGGGGTATAGTGCCCTGGTAGTTATTTATATAAATATAAATGATGTTTTTCACTCCACCTGAATGCAGCAAATTATAACTAACTATAAAATTAAATGGGAATCTATGATGTTTCAGTCATCTCATCAGAATGTAGTCTCTAAATGGGGAATTTATATAATCATAAGATAAGTAAGAGCTATTCTCATATAAAGTAATCTACTTAAGAAATTCTGGGCAGATATCTTACATGTAATTATTATGATAACTAATAATACTTCTATATCTATAATTCTATATAATGAAAAGTTCTAGCTGCAGATAGTGGATTTAATTACCTTTAGCTCTCATAAGATTTTATAGAGTATTCTCATGAATGTCTTATTAAAAGTTAAATATTTTTATTAACTCAGGGTGAACATTTACATCTATCTGTATGATTCATAGAAGCCTGCAGACAAGTTATCCCCTTATAGGAGACTATATAAGTTAATTAGATTTAATAGGATATTAATTTTTTAATTTTAAGATTCTATTATAAATAAGATCATAGCATCATCTGACATCAGATTTATATGAGAAAAGGCAGATTTAGACTATAGGGTTTAATTTGTAGAAGAGGAACTAATCTCTAAGGCCTCTAATAGCTTAAATATAGAACTGATTTTTATAGTAGATGAGAATGCTAAGGCCCTTATGAATATTAAATGATTATATCTAATACTAGCCTTTATAACTTATACTTTCTCCTCTGATATAGATAGTCTTTCTAAATCATATAATAACACTATATCTAGGCCAGAGGAAGTAGGAGAATACTAGTAAAAATCAATATAGTATGAGATCTCTAATCTTAAATACTATAAGATGTGATATCTTATTTCCTAATCTGATGTACTAGTTAGAGAACTAGTAATACTAGGCTACTAAGTATTTATTGAAAAAAATTGGTCTCAAAATCTGAATGTAAATTCTAATAGCATTCTATGGAAATCCTATTAGATAATCTGCAGTAATTAGCTGAAGAAGGATAGTAGGAAGGAAACCTATATATCTATTATAATTAACACTATGAACTGCATGTTATTTACTATAGTAGCTCAGTAAGAATAGATGTTGTAGCAGATTAATATTATATTAACCTATTTATATAATTATCTAAGTAAGGTAATTTACATAAGATAATCTATCAGCTTTAAGATAGATACTCTGAAAATACTCATTTATACTATTGAGGATAATCTCTACAGACTTAATTCAGCTATAAGAATTTAATATGAATACTTAATAGATTATTTATATAACTTAGAATTTATTATAAGCTTCTATAACTTAGCTCTCTAATATCATATGGAGAAGCTGCATCTCTATATAATTATATATATTGATGATTTGAATATAGTCTTTAAAGTTCCTAAAAATACTGACTGGCTAGTGAAAGCTCTCAGTGAGAGACTTGAGATCAAGAATTTACATGAATTAATAAAATATCTAGATATGGAAGTTAACTGTAGGTCTGACAGTATCAAATTAACTCACTAACACTATATTAAGTAATTAGTGGAGAATTTCTATTTAGATGATACTATCACTATTAGTATGCTTATAAAGAAGGCCTTTCATATTGATGATTTCTTTCTCTCTAAAAATGAGGTAGGTTTTATAAAGTAATATTTTCAACAGGATGTAGGTTATATTTAGTATCTTACAGTTAAAACTTAATCTAATATTATATGTGCAGCCTCATTACTCAGGCAATGTAATATAAACCTCACCCTAAAATCATGAAAGGTACTATTACACATCATTTAATATTTAAAAGGAACCTCTAGAATTAGACTTTAATATAAATATCATTCTAATAATCTAAATCTGGTATTTCTAAACAACACTTATCTCCCTATTAGATATATAAATTCTAATTAAGTAGAACTATTAAATAGTAAATAAAAATCTATATTTAGCTACATTTTCAAGCTTATAGGATCTTTAATCTTATAACATTCTACTAAACAATCCTGTATGACTTTCAGTTTAAATGAAGCTAAATACATTACACTCAGTGAGATAGTTTATAAAGTAATATGATATTAGTAAAAAATTTTTTTTGCTCCACTTTAGTATGCCAAGTCATCTAGCTCACACATTAAAAGTACTTGAGCTGGCTCCAGGCTAATTCTGAATCAGCATGAAAATCACAATCTTGCTCCTATAGTCTCTAGACTTTAAGCAATCCACATGTGGGCCTTGTACCCCTCTGGTATTGTGTGGGATGTTGACTGTCCTCATGTTGCCTTGGAGTAATCTTATATATAAAGGGAGAACCTCAATGTATCTCATGCATGCCTTATTACACATTCTTTCTTAGTATTGATATGTGCATGAAGGGAGAACCCTAATGCATCTCATACATGCCTTATTATATGTTCTTTCTTGATGTTAGTATGGGTTAGAAGGCAAGGCTCCAATAGATTATATATATATATATATAATTAATTATATATGTAATTACTATTATTACATTATGTAAATATATTATTATTAACTAACTATCCTGCCTGCTTCATGCATCTGGATTTCACACAACTTTACATCTTCATTTATTAGCATGCCTTGCATGTTATAATAAGCTAATTACCTTCACAGTCATTCATGCTATTACTCTGGTTGCAAGTTCATGATAATGAATCTAAATGAGCTAACTCTACCATTCTTTACTCTTATTACTATTATTTACTATTACTACCATCATTGATCATTATCTCTATTATTTGCTCACACTGCTATCATTAGCTATCTATCATTATTCACTATTATCACCTATTAATCTTATTAGAGCCATTCACACTGTAAAATATGAGTATAATAGAATACAACATTTAGTAACATCTTATAAAACATGGATGTACTCTGTCTACCAGCAGGGTTACCTACTTGATAGCTTGAACAGAGAGTAGGTCATCTGAACATCTAGTTTTCCTTTTATAATCTTCCTCCTCAAAACCCTGAGTGAGTTATAAAGTAAGATTGCTTTGATCAGTATACTTCTATATCTCATTAGAGATATAGAAGTATATCAATTAAAAGAACCTCACCTCTGAACTCACTCTGGGCTGACTCTATTTCTAGGTATAAGTTATAGTATATTAAGCTGGGAAACTGTGTAGGGGCCAACTATCTGAGAGAGAGTTAAAATTAATGATAATAGTAGTTATTATTAGTCATCTACTGTTACTATTATGTGTCATTGCTGTCATCATTAGCAGTTGTTACTATTATTTGCTGTTGCTGTCATTATTAGTAGTCTCATAGGCACAGGTATACACTGTATATTGCTTTGAAAAATATCAGAAAGTCTGAATAGCATGCCACAAAGTGAGGGTGAGAAAAAGGGCTGCTCAGATAGTATATCATAAAGTAAGAGTAAGAAAAAGATAGTATATTACAAAGTAAGAGCAAGAAAAAGAGCTGCCTAGATAGCATGCCATAAAGTAAGGGTAAGAAAAAAATAGCATGCTATAAAGTGAGAGTAAGAAAAAGAGCCACCCAGATAGTATATTATAAAGTAAGAGTAAGAAAAAGAATCATCTGGATAGCATGCTATGAAGTAAGAGTAAGAAAAAGAGCTATTAAAAAAAAGTAGAAAGAGTTATAGAAAGAAATGAAGCCTACTTTTTAATAATGATAGCTATTATTTTTAGTCATCTATTACTATCATTATATACTATTACTATCATTGTTGGTAGTTATTATCATTATTTGCTGTTACTGTCATTATTAATTATCTCATAAATACAGGCATACATTTCATATTGTATTGAATTATCTTTATTATCTGTTGCTGTCATTATATGCTATTACTATTATTATTAATTATCTCACAGGCACAGGTACACACTGCATGTTGTATTAGATCATCTTTATTGTTCACTACTATCATTATATGTTATTATTATTATTATTAGTAGTTGTTGTCATTATTTGCTGTTGCTGTCATTATTAGTTATTTCATAAGTATAGACACACATTATATGTTACTTTGAATTATCTTTATTGTTGTCTATCAGGATGAGTGTGAGGATGTAGGCTGAATAGACAATGTAAGAAGCTTAATAGAAGGAATAGATTAAATATAGATATAGTTAAGATTAAAGATAGAGTATCTGAAGGAAAGTAGTTAATTACTGAGGTTTCTATATGTAGGAACCTCAGTGAAGGTATATATACAATTATGTAATAATATAAGAAATGACTAAGCAAGAAGTGAGCATGAGGTGTTGACATAAGAGATAAATATACTCTAAATGTATAGTGTAATTGATATGTACTAGATACAGTGATGATAAGGAGGCATACACTTGTGTATAATAATTACCCCCCCTTTTCTTATATCACTATTCTCAGCAATTTAGCATCATTGTGCTTGTAGGTAGTAGCCTCTTTTAGAGGTAATATGAAGTAGTATAGGTTAGTTTCATAGTATCATTCAGATGTATAAGCCTCAGAATGTCTTATTTATATTGGCTGAGCTCAGAGTATCTTATGTATATACTATAAGGTAGTTGTAAGTTATGCATGTTCACATAAGCTACAGGCAGGTTATACAAATATATTATTACTAGAAGCACATTGTGCAAATACTTTATTATCTGGGGCTCCAGGAGAATTCCAATTTAGATGTTATGTTGATTTATTGCTATAGAGAAGCATAAGGAGCACATTTCTTTAAATTAGAGTTTCTCCCACTTTTTCTTCTTCTATAACCCTCAAAACACTTCTTGTGTTCAGAAGCCTACTACTATCTATATTATTTTATTGCTTTTTTCAATCATTTCTTTATTAATATCAACCTCTGTGTCATATCATCTATGCCTGTGCCTTCTTCTTGTGCCACTAAGTGTGCTGTGTTCTGTGCTGCTGTGGCCCAACATCAGATCTATTACTAGCCTAATTTCATGTAAGTCTTTCAAGCTGATAGTGCATGTGACTGAGGAAATATACTGATAGCTTATATAGCTAAATTCCCTATACTTATTGTTTTGAGCAGCAGAAATGAGTGTCTATGGACCCTGCTAAGTGATGTTGCCTGGCCCCAGATGCTTATATTCATTGTACATCTTATGTGTGCATGTACAAGCCTTGTATGCTGGTAAATTCAAGTACAGAGTAGTTTTTTCCATGTTGTATGTCCTCTGAGCTTAAATTGAAAGACTAACTGCATGATTAACTTCTCATCTCCTCTGAACTCAACTGTCTAATGGCACTTCAAGTGCATATATATCTATCTTGAGAGCTGAGCCTTCCTTAGGAGGAAGAGAAGGAGGAATTTCAGCAACTAATGAAACAGCTGTTAGTGTGGTGGGGATCTGCCATCAGGTTGGATCAATTTTTCACCAAGGCTTTTCACCATCAAGTATAGTCATAAAGATAGATATTTTCCTTTCATTGCAAGACTTCATCTGTTCATTTATGAATTTCTCATGCATATGTATGCTTCTTTGAGATAGATTTTTTTGTTTCTTTTGTGTGTTGCCTTATCATTCTATTACTATGTTGTTTTGTACTATAAATTGCCAATACATTCCTCTACTTCAACATTAATATCAATTCTTTTCTTATGTTTGCTGCTGCTCTGTTTGGTGCCACTTAATATGTACATCTTATCCCCACTTCATTGGTACACACAATTAGAAACATGAATGGATGAATAGATGGTAATATTAATACAGATAACTATACTGAGTTTCTTTCCCCTTTTTCCTTTTCTTTTGTTGAGTGTGCTGCTCAATGCAATTCTCTTATTTCAGTTTGTGATAGGCCCATTTGATTGGAGTGGGCCCACAGCCTTGTAGCTGTGCTAATAATAATACTATCAGAAGAAAACTTTGAAGAATGGACCTGCTGAACTATCAAATCCATCAAGCTGTTCCTCAATAAATGCAGACTCCAGTGAGAAGAAAAATCTACAGTAGATCTTGTAGTTCCTTCTCTTTCTTGAGTCTCTAAACCTTTACCCACAAAAAGATATAGATATTATCATCATTGTCAATCTATTTCTCATTTACAAATGAGAGCTGCTTGTCTATTTGTTTCTCCATCAATATATGCCTCCTAAGCACACTCAGTTGAACTTCATTGTATATTATCAAACTCAGTCAGGAAAAGCATCAGCTTCACTACCAAAAATTGAGATCAACAGTAAGAAGATGTCTGGCTCTACCAATTCCTCATCAGGCCTGCCTATGTCTAGCAGTGCCTTGCCTCCTGAAAGTGGAATGGTTTATTAGTAGCTTGTTATGCTCATGCCAGTTCCTGGATCCCTCAGAGCCTTCTCTTTTGATGGGAAGAATGTCACTCAGTTTGTCAACCAGTTCAATGCTGTGCTGAAGCTGCACCATATTCCTGAAGATGAAGTCTTAGCAGTTTTGCACAACTATTACTCTATGAAACTGCAAGGTCATGTGGATTGACTGGTAAAGAACCTGCAAACCTGGATAAAAGTTAAGGTCAGGTTGATGTTAGAGTTCTAATAGGATGATACTTATTAGTAGATATACAACTAAATCTATCTGAATGCTCTATCTAGTTTCAAATGATCTTTCAGCTGAGACATTCTCACTTTCTACTGTCAATTTCATGTCATTGCTGAGCTGCTGATTAGCCAGAATGAAATCTAGGAATCTCTTGCCTGCCAGTTGTTCTTATGAGGTCTACCTGATGGAGTTCACAAGAAGGCTTTTCATAAGGCTAGGTTTGATCAAAACAACCCATCTGAGTAGAAGATTTCAAAGGTTTGCAAAGCTGCAACTAAATCTCAGGAAGTCAAGAAAAAGATGACCTAGATGATTACATCTAATCTGGGTTCCCATATAATGCTACCCACTCAGCTGCCTCCTGCTCAACCTATCTTCAATTTACCTACCCTGACTATACTAAGACCTCAAGTAGCCCTCTCTGTGCTGCCTACTTCTTCTAATTCAGCTTCAAGGAATTTGAATGACAGCTTACTTGAATCTCTCATCAACTGGATGAATGTACTGTCACTGACTATTGTAGGTTTCCAATAGTAGGAGAATATACAATAATCAGCTGTGGTGCTACACATCCTTACTCATCAGGGATCTATTGATCCTGCTCAAGATCTTGCAAATATTTTCTATTATAGGATGCAGTGTGGCCCTGGTGGTCCATATTAACCTCAATCTGAAAGTATGTCATAATATGATTACTCTCCTTGTGCCTGTTAGAGTTATAGCAACTCCTCTCACATGCTTCCTCAGTGTCTCTGAATTGGCAAGCTAATCAACCAGGAAAAGATCCATTGAAATAGAATGGGTAAATACTTTGATGAACATATGATGCAGTGCAGCTCAAAGATCAATGTGAATTAGTATGAACCACACATTGTTATCATTAAGTGTGCCCTTAAGTAGAGATCCACACCTCTCATTATCTTATTAGCAGTAAAACTTCATAACAATGATAGCATCCTTATTTCCTCTGACAGTAGCCTATTACCTGCAGTCAATTTTATTAGTATATGTGATGTTAGGTTTAAAAGCAGTGCAGAAGAAAGTAACTCAGACAGTAAAGTAAAAGAGGTTGCTAGTATAATAGTTGCTCAGGCTGCTGTAGGGAATAATAAGAATAAAGAGTTAGCTGCTGACAAGAATTAATCTACACTCTCTAGTCAGATTGAAAAGAAGAAAGCCCTACCTTCTACTTATTCTCAAAGGACTAGTTGCTATTCAGATAGCTCCTAAAAATCAGTTTCATTTACTGAGGATATTATCTTACCTTTACTTAATCTCAATGAATCACAGACCCTTCTCAACAGCCAACTTCAGGAAGAAATGCTGACTCAGCTGATCAATGAAGCTGTATCTGATGCTGAGATGACTGAAGTATCTGAGATCTAAAAGAAAATCATCCTCTGTCATCTTAGAAAGCCTAAAGAGCTAAAACTATCTACTAAAATGAGAGATAAGAAGAACTGTGCCACTGCAACCCAGACAGTCTTTAAGAAAATCATGTGTCAAGAGATCATCAGAATTTAGCTTAAGAATATTATAGCCTACTCTGCCCAGCTGCAGCAGACATTCTTCTAGAATCTTCCAGCTGAAGTTTAATAGCATATGATTGAGGAAGAATCTACTAGAGTCTTCTTTATTTAGCTCTCCTATCATATCTCAGAATATGATCCTCAGTGGAATCTGGTGTCCATTGACTATATCAAGTTTTCTATTAGCATCAGAAAGGGTCAGATCAAAGCTATATTTAACAGTAGAATAGAGATCAACTACATGGTAAAAAGTACTATCTTGAGTCTCAGCCTGATCATCCAGAAAGATGCTCTCAAGCTAATTCTTAGTACTAATAATTAGTATAGTGATATCATTGAAATCTATAAGGATGTCCTAATTTATATTAGATTTATATCTATATCTCAAACCTTCTTCATTCTAGAGCATGGTTCTTATGAGTGCATTCTAAACTACCTCTATGAAAATATGACTCAGTTAGCACAACAGATAGATAATGTGGGTGGCATCACTATCACAGTTTTCAACCTAGATGATAAAACTAACCAGGTCTCCTTCCTCAGCTATTCTTCAGGGGACTATGGTGACAGGCAGCTGGATGATCTTCACAGCAAGTGTTAGTCTTTAAACTAGAGATGCTAAGTCTGACTGATCTTCACAATGATGATAGTAAGTAAAGAGATGAAGTCAGAGTCAGCAGCATCAGTGTAATGAATAACAGGATAGAAATTCTGTCATATAAGAGTGGTGAGAGGGAATCCAGCTAATCATAATTTCCTAGCTCAGGGCCAACAAATATCTCCAGCCAATCAGAGGTCACCATTTAATTACCTTAGAAATCTCTACCATATGTTCCCATCATTCTACAATAGTACTTTCAGCTATTCTCACATGCTACATTTTCTTTCTTGTAGCATCCTGTCTCTAAAATTCATCAAGTTTATAACATGTAACTGCACAATCTTCCTCTTTATGATTTCACTGAGCCTTCTCCTCAATCTCACCATCTGATTGTTGCTATACTATACAAGCAGAAGGCAGATAAGATTCAGCCTCTTAATACACTGATGATAGATGAAGGGACATCTGATAGAACAAATTAATAGAGAGAGATTCATCAGAAATGATATTAAAATAACATTAAACTTATAAAGAATCTGCCTTCATCTTACAACCATCTGATCACATCTTATTTCTCAGATTGCTCATGCAGCTCTCACCTCACATCTGATAAGATAGAAAAGCTTCAAATCAGATTAATTTTAACACCCTAGAAATGCAAGCTGCTGATTGAGATCTTACTTAGATAGAAGAAAATATTAGTATGAAGCTTCAGTGATTACAGAAAATTAACTGAGGAAGTCTCTCCATCAATCAAAATTCATACTGTTGAGTATAAAGTATGGTAGACTCCTAGGTTTTCTGTTCCTTGAAAATTGCTACTAATAGTCATAGAAATACTTTACAAGCAGGTTGATTTCAGCATCTTTAAACATTATCATAGTCTATATCAGAATAAATGGTTCCTCATCAAGAAGAAGGAGTCTAGGAAATACCAAATCATCAATGCCTGCATGGATATGAATGCTATTACAGTTCAGAATGCCTATATTCCTCTCAGTGCTAATACTTTTGCAGAAGATTTTACTAGACAAGTTATCACCAGCATGATGGATTTCTTTTCTGAATATGACTAGATCACTTTGCATGAGGATAGCTGCAACATGACTGCCTTTCAAACCCTAATTGGCCTTCTTTACTAGATAATATTACCATAGGGTGCCATGAATTCTATTGCTGCCTTCTGCTGAGTTATAACTTGCATTCTCTGTTTAAATATTCCCTATCAGATAGATAATTTCATGGACAACATTGATGTGAAAGGTCCATAATCTCAGTACAACAACAAAGAGGTTATGTTAGGAATTTACTGGTTTGTTTTGGAGCATCTTTAAAACCTGAATCAGACCCTGGTCAGCATTGAGCTCTCAAACACATGCATTTAGATTGCAAAATCTGAGTTTGGCTGCTCTGGCATGGTTCTTATTGAATATGTTGTTGATGCTGATGGGTGCTACCCTGAGGCCACTAAAATTATCAAAATCATTGAATGGCCTGAACCAACTGAGATCTCTAGAGCTTGTGCCTTTATTGATATTTATGTGTATTATTACATTTAAATCTCAAACTTTATCCTCATTTCCAACCCAATCTATTTGCTGTTCAAGAAAAATGCCTTTTTCCTCTGGAGACCTGAGCAATCAAATGTTATATTAGTCCTGAAGATGGCACTAATAACCACTCCTGCTCTGCACTGTGTTGATTATTCTGAAGGCATTGAGGATATCATGATTATAACTGATGCTAGCAAGTATGACTAGGGAGGAATACTGAGCTAGTAAGATGTTGGGAATAAGAAGCTTCATTCCTGTTGGTATGAAAGTGAAATCTGGAGCCCAGTAGAAGTGAAATATGATGCAGGAAAATAAGAATACTGAGCTATCCTCAAAATGCTAAAGAAGTACTAATATTATCTATATGATATTCACTTCATTTTTGAAACTAATGTAAAAACCTTGGTTGCTCAACTCAACTGAATGGCCACTGATCTTTCTAGTGCTCTGATAATTAACTGGCTTACCTGAATTCAGATATTTGATTTTGATGTTCATTATATTTCTGGGTAGATTCATAACACTGCTGATGGCCTTTCTTAACAGCTGCCTGCTGATAGTGAGGTGCCTGAGGATCAGAACATTAATGAATTCATTGAGGTAGAGCTCAATTGCATCAGTGTGACTTCTACTACTATCTCTAACTTCAATATTTCTGATGATACTAACAGTGAAGAATCCCATGTTCTTTCACCATTCTATTCTAACTGCAGTGAATCAATTGCTAAATATCTCATAATCTTGAAGTAGCTCAATGATATTCCTCACAAGGTTTTCCTGAAATAGCATAAGTATGTACTAAACTATATTGTGCATGGGCAACATCTATTTCACCAGTTGGGCAAAGAGATTCCACTGAGATGTGTGGTGGACAATCTGGATGAGCAGAAGGAAATTATTACTCAGATGCATGATAAGTTAGGTTATAAAGGCTGTAAGGTAACTAACTATAAGATCTCTTAGTGATATTAGTGGGAAGATCTATTCACTAATGTCAAGGTATATTGCAAGAGATGCTATGAGTGCTAGTTCCAGAAAAGTAACTACCTTGAAGAGCCACTGTATCTGACTCACTGCAACTATCTGTAGGATAAGTAGTGTATTGATGTTGTTAAGTTTCCAAAGAACTAGGGGAAATCATGTGTGGTTATTACTCAGAATGACCTCACTGGCTGGGTTGAAGGCTAGCCCCTTACTCATACTAAAACTGAACATGTAGCCCAGTTCATTTATGAAGATATCATATGCCAATATGGTTGTTTCTGAGAAATGATGTGTGATGATGGGCCTGAAAATCAAAAATAAACTAGAATTCTCACCACTAAGTATCATATCAGGCAGATAATGATTTCACCATACAATGTGAAAGTAAATAGCATGGTTGAATGTGGCCACTACCCTATTTTAGATGTGCTGGTAAAGCTTACTGTAGATGGGAGGAATTAGGTCAACCATTTCCACTCAGTACTGTGAGTAAATTGGATCTCTATTTAATAATTAACAGGCAAAATGCCATTCTATCTGCAATATAGTTATGATGCTATCCTCCCTGTTGAGCTTGAGGTTCTAATGTGACAGATACTTTCATAGCACACTGTTTGCTCTCATGCTAACCTGATATACATGTGGATTTAACAGTTAGAGAGATAGGATGAGGATCTGGAGGAGGTGATCTTTCACCTGCAATACACATGGGAGAAAAATTAAGACCTATTTGATGAAATCAAGCAATTAGTGTACAATTTAGTTCAGGTGGGAGATCTCATCCTTCTGCATGACATCAAAATAGAGATATCTTATTCCATTAAACTTAACTTCTGATGGTTGGGTCCATATCATGTATGAGAAGTGAACCATGAGAAAGGCACTTACTGCCTTAAAGAACTGGATAGCACACTATTCTGTAACACCACTACAGGTAACTAGATAAAGAAATTTTACCTTCATAATAATTAAATGCTGGCAGTGTTGGATAATGCAGATCCAGTGGAGAATAGTGATAAGAAGGAAGAAGATGTGGGTGAAGGAAAGGATGCTTTGTAGTCTCTAATTTCTCATAATAAAAGTTTTATGGTTATTGTCTGACTATTATGTTCATTTCCTTATTCCATTCATTCTTTCTTTATTTTCTTTATTTGGCTGTATCTGCTTGTTAGTTTATTTCCTTTATTAGCTGTCTCTTTATGATTCAAATACTAATATGAGTAGTATGCTAGGATCTGGATGCATCTTCACATTTCTTTACAGTTTTCTTTGTTTCTTTCATTTTATGATCATCAAAATGGTGGTATGCCTTTCTTACTCTCTCATTTTGCTGACCATAACTGCCTTTTGCATCTTGTGTTTGAAAAATCATAAGAGTGTACTCTACTCTATGTTCTTCTTTACTTCTTTCTCACCATCATTACAGATATCTTAGCCTTGCCTTTAAATCAACTTACACAACTCATGACAATGCTATATCTATGATTTCCCTCACTACCTTCCTGTAAAATGTTAAACTGCCAAAATCTGCATGCCCTGGCCCTAAAGCCCACTAACTTCCTTGCCTTGATTGAGTATGGGAAGAAAAAGTTGTCAACTACCAGGGAGATTTGAGAGTATATTGATACTCTTGACAGGCATGCAGCTCTATGCTACCAGATCCAGTATGAAATTGCCAATCTGATCATAAGCAGGCATGAAGATAGAGAGGAGAAGGTTACTGTATATTTTGAATGAATGAAGAAAAATAGGATCTGACAGACAGTAGTGTCTGAAGCTGACTTCTGCTACCAGACAATGGAGATCTGTCATGTGGCAGAGATAATTAGAGTTCATCAAAATTGCACTTTGAAAGGATATAAAACTTATGTGGAATGCTGAGGGAAGGCTATTACTGATGAATTCTAGCTGATGCT
Source organism: Onygenales sp. PD_10 (assembly GCA_032988465.1). Classification (NCBI taxonomy): domain Eukaryota; kingdom Fungi; phylum Ascomycota; class Eurotiomycetes; order Onygenales; species Onygenales sp. PD_10. The sequence continues at coordinate 51,227 of JANTQH010000141.1, forward strand.
GAAGAAGAATAAATGGTGCAGATGTGTAGTGACCCTTGCAAGGAATTATGACTATCTATCTGTAGTGGGGAGAATTAACCAGGTAATATGAATTTAGTTGTCTTAAAATTCTGAAAAGGGCAAAAAGCTTCACAAGGAACTAATACTTTCAGACCTTGAGAATGCCTTAAGGCCAGATTTTATTAGCCCTGAGTTAAATATGAAAGTCATTCATACTACTAGGCTTTATGTTGATTCTGGTAGAATTCTTACTGCAGGTACTCTACTATCTCTCCCTGTACTTACTAACTCTTACCCACTAATTCTCTTATCTTCATCCTCTTAAAATCTTCAGCATCAGCCTCCTCCAGCTTTACTGTGTAATTCCTATATGACTAGCTAAATGCCTCTGCCTTCTCCTCATCCTCCTCAGGATAATTACTGCCATTCTGGATTGATTCCCATGTTCTCTTCTACTTTCTCATCTAGTACTTCTTAAAACCCTGGCCCTGTTTCACCTACTTCTTGCTTATGACATATCTCTAGTCAATTAGTTTTATTAATAGCTATCTTCCTGTTCAATGTCAGCCTCTCCTGTTTTGCCAGCCTGTCATCAGAAGAAATAATGGAGCTTGAGAATCAAGGTGCTAATAAGAAGGATTCTGATGTTGTTGAAGCTATTGAAAAGTGTTGGAAAACTGGCTATTATAGATGTATGTGTTATTAGAATGTTAAGTCTACCTTGAAAGCTCAGCTTAATAATGTGAAGGAGCTGAATGATAGCTAGCTTGTCAAGCTTCTGAATTAGCTTGTAAAGCTATTATTTTCTTTTCCTTTATATTATTATCATGCTGTCAATCTTGAAGGGAAAATTGATTTACTAACTCAGGATTTAGATCAGGTAGCTTTGACATTCAGACTTGAGGCTGTCATTAATAGCTGTAGAAATCTTGGCTGGATCCACACTGTTAACAGCACTTTTTATTATTTTTGTAAAGGGTACTATCCTGCCTGCCCAGAGGATCTTCTTTAGATATATTACATGAAGCATGCTACTCTCCCTTTCATTACTCTGCTGAACTGGGCAAGCATGTTGAAGAACCTTGACCTGGGAAGTATAAATATGAACCTCACACTGAATGGCTGAAGTGTAGATGGCTCTTTATCTCTTCTAATTTTCTTCTGGCTCTAAATGGAGATAGCTGTGGGAAATATGCTCACTACATACAACATACTCAGAAAGATGATAGCACATGAATGGGATATATACTCATTTTATTAGTGAAAGGATCAGAAGTCACTGGGGTGGCTCTGCATGATACTCCATGGAATCATTCAGTAGATAATTTGCCAGGACCTAGTTTACTATACTTAGTATATTACTCTTTGCCTGAATCACCAGATGAGACTCATCTCCTACCCTTATTATGCTAAGTTTACTAGAAAGAGGGATAGCATATTTTTCTGGCATATCAATGTCAACATTTAGTGCCTCACTGAGGAGAACCACAGTGTGAATATGATTCAAGAGTCTGTCAGCATGATAAACAAGGATCATACAAACTATATAACTGTGATCTCTGGCATGCATTGCTGTGTCTCTAAGTGAAATTACTGACTTTATGAAAGAGGGTTTCTAAATGACAGAATTGTTCAGGATATCTCTCTATAGATACTCACTGATTAAGATTTATGAGATTTCAAGACCAGCTGAAAGACCATTTCTTGCAAGCAGGGAGATGTGTGAATCACCATGCCACACATTCCCCATGGGAGTACTGATCTGGCTATGATTGAGCAGAGAATAATGCTTCTATAGTTCATTAGGATCTAGAAAGATGATGAGTCTTTAGAAATTCCAGAGAGCAACACATAGAAGTAGCTCTCACAGGTAAATTAAGACCTTATTTATAGATCTGCAACACCCTCCAGCCTGCCTGTTCTGTATGGCAGCATTCCTTATTGCTTTCCTACCACTATGACTGTGACAGATCTTAGTGCACTTTCTGAAGCTTTGATTGAATGTCAGCAATGAGATAATCCTTTAATCTGGAGAGAGCAATAGATTCTTTTTGACCTGATGTCTGATCAGCCAGCTAAGGATTACATTCTGACCTGACACAAGAGAGCTGTGGGGGCTGCAGTTCATACCTTTATAATTATAATGAATACTGAGAAGTAGCTGTTTGATTAGTAGAGTTTCTTTTACTACTATTATAATAATATTCCTCTTGATTTTATTGTTAGTGACTGTGTAGCTGTAGAAGGAGATGCTATTAAGATCCTAATTTACAGCTGTGAGAAGATAGATGTCAGCTAGTCAATCCAGCTAATCATAATTTTCTGCTCTAAAGTCAGAAAATGTTTTGGCCAATCAGAGCCTGTCATTCTACTATAGTTGCCACTCTTGCTGCTACTAGTGTATGTTTGTTTTTCCTTACTGTATCACTTAATTTACTTCCTCTATGCTGTGTTTCCTTCATGTCTTTTTTAGTTTCTTTTGTTTTCTATGTGTAGTCTGCTGCTGCTCTATATTTATTTTTCTTACTATATTTACTTTCCTTCCTATACTTACTCATCTGTATATATCTTGCTCTGTACCTTTTGCTGCTAATTTTACCTGTCATATTTTCTTTCTCTTTACTCTCTATTTTCCTTGTATCTCTTTCTTCTTCATTGTCTGCACCACTCACCTCAATCTTCATTGCCACCTGTTGCTGGCTGCCCTGCCTACCTAGAGCACACCTTTTCTTTTCCTCATGATAGGACTGTGGATCTTATCATGTATAAAATCATTAACATAAAGTCATGTGCTTGCAGGCTACCTCATCTACCTAGAGCACATCTTTTCTTTATTGCTGACCTGCCCATTCATTTCTCTGGGTCTTACTTCTGCCCAGTAATTTACACATTCTAAGGCTGTGCTCTGCCCTCTTCTCATCCAGAAACCTCTCATTAATCCTGTTCCAACTCCTGTCTCTATTCCTAGTCATGGGGGCTGCTACCCTACAATTTCATAATTCAAGCTGTTAATGAATTATCCTGCCTGGACCTCTACCTAAAAATGCCAGCCATATTTACTGCAGCCCAGAAGGGGCTTTACTGTTGCTGACTTGCTCATCCATCTCTAGGCTGTCTCTCTACCTTGATGTGGCCACTTTCTTGCAAATAGATAATCTAACACACAGTGTATGGCTGCTTGTCAGCTGACTTTGGGGCTATATAGTCAGATTGATTTTGAAACCACATATTCAGGGCCATTACTCTTACTGTGGAGTAGATCAATTTCAAGACAATGTATTCAGATCTGCTACTTTCACCATAAAACTGAGCCATTCTTTTATTTACTGGGTCAGTAAATCAAGGGGAGGGAAGATATGTGGTGGGGATCTGCTATCAGGTCAGATCAATTTTTTGCCAAGGCTTTTCACCATCAAGCATAGTTATGAAGATAGATATTTTCCTTTCATTGCAAGACTTCATCTATTCATTTATGGATTTCTCATGCATGTGTATGCTTCTTTGAGATAGATCTTTTTGTTTCTTTTGTGTGTTACCTTATCATTCTATTACTGTGTTGTTTTGTACTATAAATTGCCAATACATTTCTCTACTTCAATATTAATATCAATTTTTTTCTTGTGTTTGCTGCTGCCCTGTTCAGTGCTGCCTGACATGCACACTTCATCCCCACTTCATTAGCTCCCTATAAGAAGGTATGTTATGAGCAAGCTCATAACATTACTTTTATGAGAGGAGAGTTGCACTACTACTGCAAGGTGATGTCTCTTACCTCTAAGACTCTAGAGGATGAGAAAGAGGAGGAGGAGGAGTAGAGAAAAGATGAGAAGAAAGAGGAGGAGGATTTAAGTAATGAGTAGAGTAGTAAGTATATGACACATAACTCTATAAGTTTGGAGCTTGAGGAGGTTAGGACCCTGCAGCCCCTTATGGGGGTTATTATTCCTATGGGAGGTGGGGATGATGGGGAGGTTTAGAGGGGGATTAAGAAGAAGAAGAAGGAGTTTAAAGGATTTTCAGACTGAGTCCTTATTTGTAGTGTGCTACTGAGGTGTTTTCTTTGTCATTTTGAGCATTTAGAGCAGTAGAGTTGGGTCTGCTATTTCACAAGATAGGAGGTGAGCTTACCTTAATCATGAAATAAGCCTTCTGTTATGGGTAAGTTGCTGAGTGTGCAAAAGGTATGAGAGTATGCACATAGAGTACCTAGTTAGCATTTTCTTTTCTTTTTGAATTTAAGAAGGCCTATAGGTGGATTCTATGATTTTGAAACTTTACTGTCTATTTCCCTTAATGCTTTCTGATAGTATGGTAAGTTCCAAGCTCATTATGCACTAAAATTTATGCACAGGTCTTCTCAGATGCAGAAAATGAGCCCAGATCTTATTAGATGCTTCTATCCTCACTGTGGGTGCTTTTCAGTGGTTTAATTTTCTTGTCATTAGACTTCTTATTCTTAGAATATCTTAAATGCTTCTGTAGTGTTAATATTTTCCTCTAATTCCCAAGTGTCACCTGCAGGATCTTATTTAAGCTAGCAAATAAGATATTCATTTTCTTTTCACTTTATCTTCCTAGTTTTTAATATTACCTCAATCTTGTATTCCTCTTCTTCATTAATAAGGTCTGAGCCTAATTCTAGTAAGGCTCCATCCTGGTAAATATACTTCTCAAGCAGGGAGATGTGAAAAACAGAGTGTATACTGTGAAAAAATGGGGGTATTTCAAGACAGTAGGCTTGAGAGCTAATTCTCTAGAGAATTTTAAATGATCTAACATACTTGTGATTAAGTTTTCATACAGGTTGAATCATTTGAAGGTTTTTTGCATTGAGGATGATATACTCTCCCACATCAAAGGACTTAGAAAGGTATTTTAAATCATAGTAGGCTTTTTGTGCATCTCATATTTTTTGTAGGTTAACTTTAAGCTCAGAGTGCATCTTAGTCATTTATTTTAGCCAATTCATGGCATGAGTGGCTACAGATTGAGGCACATAATTAATATTAATCTGAAGCTCCAGGCAGTATCCCATGAGCACTTCTGCAGGTACTTAACCAGTGGAACTATATCAAGAGGAGTTATAGATAAATTGTGCTAATAGAAGCCACCTTGTCCAGTCATCTTGATGGAAATTAATAAAATAGTGGAGGTAGTACTCTAGAGTTTGATTCTGACATTCTATCTAACCATCTATTTAAGGGTGAAAGGCTGTGGAAAGTTTGCATCAGATGCTAATAATATAGTAGAAGGTTAATTAATATTAGCTTGTAAAAAGTGATCTTCAGTTGGAGATGTAGTGTTTTGATATGCTATAAGTATAATAGAACTAGGTATATATGACTTTAGCTAGTTCTTTGGCAGTAATATCCTTCATGCATGGGATATAGAGTGTGAATTTTATATAGATGTTATAAAGAATAAGTATGGCATCATGTGTCTATCTGAGAAAGTTTGAAGCTGGAAGGCTAGTGATGAAGTTCATTGTAATAGATTCAAATGATTAAGAGAGTATAAGTATGATTTCTATTTCTTCAAAAGGTCTATAACACTTAGATTTGACACACTGACAAACATCATAGATTTAAACATAGTTTAAAACATCCTTAGAAAGTCCATATCAGAAGTATTTGTCTTGGATGCTTTCTATAGACTATTTGATACTAAAATGTCCCCCTTGAGGATCATCATGATTAGTACAGAGGATTTCATCAATGAGTGCTTGATCTTTAGGTATATATGCTCTACTATTAGCTTAGAAGATATTATCTGTCTCCAGAGTTCATAGTATGCCTTCTTTTGTGAATGCTCCTTTTTCCTGTACTTATATCTTAATCTTTTGTGCTATAATATTGAGGTTCTGCATGCACTGAAGTAGAGAGATGAGGAACTCAGGAAGTTCAGAGTAAGCAGAGTCTGTAGCCATTACCTTATTAATAATAATATGAGGCATATAGAAACAGCAGGCTGAGCATGGGATGCTATTAATATTACTAGATGAGCATGGAGCATTATTAGTGCTATCAGATGAGCACATAGTATACAGGTGAAGGGAAGGTATGATTAGCAACTTGATTGTTGAATGAGCATCTTACTCATTTAGTAGTGATAATTGAGCCTCTTACTCATTATCATAGGTCTGAATGCAGTTTATAATAGGTAAAAGTTTTTTATGGGAGTTAAAGTTTCAGCCTAGTGTAATGCCATATTATAGCTTTTATTACAGGATTGATAAGAGAATCTCCCCATAGAATACATCATTATAATCTGTATGATAACTCAGATTATCTACAGGGTTGTTTTTCCCTAAGTAATATAGTAAGATAAAATTGTAAGCACTGAGTGTCTCCACCCATCTGACCTGACATCTATTAAGCACTTTAGTTGTCATAAAGTATTATAGATTTGCATAATCAGATCAGACTTGCACTGGATACTAACTTCCCTTCAGATAGTGTCTTTAATGCTTGAAAGTTACAATAATAGCTAAGAGCTCCTTATCATAAATATCATATTATATTTCAGCATTAATGAGCTTGTGAGACTAGTAAGCCACTGAGTGCTATAGGTCATCATCTTAGAGCTAAGATATGATTATAGCTACTGCATATATTAAAGCATCAAGCTCAATCTGAATGCACTGTGCAGGATCAAAATGCACTAGAAGTGATACTAAAGTGAAATACTCCTTAAGCTTATAAAATGTGCTTTTAGTGTTCTTCATCCAGAGAAAAGTAGGTTTCTTCTTGCCTTTTTTCATTTCTTTTGTTAGGTTAAATAAGGCACTGGCAATGTGGGAATAGGCTTTGATGAAGCACTTATAGAAGTTAGTAAATTCCAGGAAAGACTATATTTTCTTAATAGATGTTAATATAGGTCATTTTGCTATAATAATAATTCATTCTAGTTCCATTTCAACACCATTCAGCTCTACAATGAAACTGAGAAAAGAGACCTTTTGGGTAGCAAACTCACACTTGCTGCACTTTATGTATAGGTAGGTGCACTTCAAGCACTTTAAGACCTATTAAATATATTTTTGGTGCTTCTCCATGTTGTTGGAATATATGAGGATATTGTTAAGGTAGACTACACAACATATGTCAAGGAGGTCAGAAAGAGCACTATTAATATATGCCTGAAAGATAGTAGAAGCATTTGAGAGACCCATGGGCATGATCATAAATTCAAAATGGCTATACTGAGTGTGAAATGCAGTTTTCCAATGATCCTGAGGTGCAATTAATATGTAGTAGTATACATCCTGTAGATCCATCTTAATGAAAATCTTTACACTGGATAGATGGTCTAACATCTCACTAATAAGTAATAGAGGGTATTAGTTTTTAATTATAATACAGTTAAGGCCACAGTAATTAACATATAATCATAATCCATCATCTTTCTTTGGTACAAAGAGGATTGGTGCTCCTATCAGGCTCTTAAAAGATTAGATCCATCCTTTAGCTAATGATACATTTATGAATTCCCAAAGCACTCTAAGCTTAACTTTAGAGAGGAAATAAATGAGCATAAAGAGAGGATCAGTGCTAGGTTGAAGGTTAATATGATGTTCAGTCTCTATTAGTACAAGTATGCTGGAAGCAACTTATTCTGAGAAAAGATGTGTAAAAAGCTCAATATAATCTGGTAAATCAAACAGAAAATCTATATATGTACCTGTAGTTACAGCTGACACTTTAATTTTGAATGTATCACTTTGCATTGATATAATAGTTACTAAATTAGCTTTAATCCTAGTAAGTATCTCACCCATAGCTTCCTCAGCTGAGATTTTCTCAAACTTTAACTCAGATGTGTCATTCTGTAGGATAAACTTGCCATTCTGCTAATTAATAAGTAGATTAACTTCAACTAGCCAGGGGAAATCAAGAATCATATCATAGGTAGCAAGCTTGATTGCATGGAAGGGTTACTAAATGCTAATATTATAACCTAGTTAATTAATCATACTAACAGTTAGATTATACTCTTCAAACAATCTGACCATGCAACTATCAACTGCCTCCATTGTGTGCAGGTCACACATAGTGGGCTCTAAACTATTTATCTTTATCTAGAATTTGTTGATGAAGTTCACTTCTACTCCAAAATCTACTAAGATAAGAATTTACTTCAGGCCTAAAGGAGTGTTAATCTTTACTAGAATGATGAATAATAGGTGGCTCTTGTGTCAGCTTTGAGGGAGAGTTTAGGCAGCCATTATAAGTTTAATAGCATGCCTTAATCATTTTTTGATGTAGGGTCTGCATCTCAGGTGCAAGCTTTACACTCCTCAGTAGTATGACTCAGGTGGGCTTTGTGAAAGTCACATCACTTCTTATTGAAGGAGTCTTACTTAATTTTATTCTGATTATCCCACTTATATTTTCTTGTATGGGATGGTGCACCATCAGCTTCTAAATTGATAAAAGAGGGACTATTCTTAGATTTAGACTTCTCTTTAATATATTTAATACATTCCAGAAGATTCTATTCTATAATTATCAATCTATTTATAACTACATCATAGTTCATATCTTCTATATTATCTGTGTATTTATTGAATTCACACCAGACTTCAGGGAGAACCTTCATATAGAGGTGGCTCTTTCTATAATAGTCATCATAGAAGTGTCATAGACATTCTTTCACTGCCTGTAGCACCATTACAAACTCATGCACACTTTGCACTTCTCATTATTCTATCTTAAGATATTATGCTTCTGAGTCATGAAAGGATTTATCTGGGTCAGCAACTTATTTCTGCATCCAGTCCAGTAAGTAGATCTAAGAAGGAAGTGTTTTTATGCTCCTTGTATGCTAATATTAACACTTTTGAATGTCACCATCAAAATGAGTAATTACTTCAATGATTTTTTGATGATCTGCTGTGTTGAAATAGGCTAGATCACTAGCATGATAGGTAATAATAGTTGTTGTAAAGATCTCTAACTTCTTCATATTGTGAGCCTGAAACTTTTCAACTTCTTTACATGAATTGCATGAAGTCATACCTGGGTTGTTCAGCTTTTCTTGCCAGAGTGGAACTTGGCCCAGGAGGGGCCATATATTTCCAGTGGATGTCTGGGTTTGTCCTGTGTTTGCTATGTTCAGTCAGAGGGAAAAAGGCTCTCCCAATGCAGGATGAGAAGGTATTTAAGCTCAGGACTCATTAAGAGTAGAGATTTAAGCCTAGAGCTTATTTATAGCCACTTAGAGCATTGCATGCTTATTCTAGAGGTGTTGAAGTTTCTATTTCACCTTAAGGATAGTGATCTCAGTAATAAGGTGTTCAGACTTGGCCTGGATCTTCACAGCCAATTAGGGCAAGAGAGGCTTCAAAGAAGGGGTACCCTCATGACTGAAAGGCAGGCTTTAAGCTAAAGGCATTTTTTGTCCTTCTACCTGAGCAATAGGCACAGTAGAAGCATCTCAATTTTTCTTAGAAGAGGTCATAATGAAATGTGAAATTAGCTCAATAGATCATCTCTTGAAGTAGAGCAATTAGAAACTGTGAGAGTGTAGGCCAAATAGATAATATGAGGAGCTTAATAGGAGGAATAGATTGAATATAGATATAGCTAAGATTGAAGGTAGGGTACCTGAAGGAAAGTAGCTAATTGCTGAGGTTTCTATATATAGGAACCTCAGTAAAGGTATATATATAATTATGTGATAATATAAGAAATGACTAAGCAAGGAGTGAGCATGGGGTATTAACATAAGAGATGGATATACTCTGGGCATATAGTGTAGTTAATATGCACTAGGTGCAGTAATGATAAGAAGGCATGCACTTGCACATGACAATGAGGTGTAAAATCCCAAGTAGTAAGATACCTAATTGTTATTTAAAAGGCTGATAACCTCAATTTTATACCTACCATGATTTGATGTAGGGGTAACTTTAATATCAGAATTCTCTTTCTTAATAGATAAATTACTAGCCTCTTAGCTCTTTTTGTGTTTTAAAGTTTGAGTTATAAATGAAGTAATGTTACTTCTTTCATGCTTAACTATCTATATATGCTCCTACTTAACTGTTGCCTCACACTAGTTGTAGATTATATACTAGGGTTTTTTTGAACAACCTAGCATCTGTAGCTAATAGTAAACTTTTCACCTGGGAATATTTACTGTTACTGTCATCATTGGCTGTTGGCCACTGCCACTATGTGCTATTACTATTATAGTTTGTAGTTAGCTATTATTATCATTATTTGCTATTGTTATTATTATTAGCTGTTAGTCATTATTATCTTTATTTGCCCTTGCTACTATATGCTAAATAAAGATATAGAAGCCAAGCTAATATAATCTTATGATCTCATAAATGAACTAATAACTTAATACTAACACTAACAATATGAAGAGACAGTAGCTTAAAATTTAAAAGAGGAAATGAATTAGTAGTGAATGAGGATGAAATAGAATCCACACAGGGAGCAAGTAGCATACAGATATATAGAGAATGTTAGGACTACTAAAAATGATTAAAGAGACTGTTAAAATAATGATTGACCTCATATAATTAGTAATCATAGGCCTTAAACTCAGAGATCAATTAAGTGAATGTAGCAGGTAAAATGGAGACAGACTGTATCAGCATAGTTAATAGAATTACCTCATGCACCCACCTGAATAGAATCTCAAACAATCACTGAAGATAGCAAGAAAATAGAAGAACTAAAGGTCAGGTAGGGCCTAGAAAACAATAAAAGATACTCATTAGAATGAGAGATAAATATAGTGATAGTGTAGAAGTAAGATATATATAATGAAGAGGCAGAAGATATAGAATGATGAGAATAGAATGAAAAGAGAAGATTAGAGTAGAGAGATTAAATCAAGTAACTCACCATATGATCAAAAGGTGGTGAGTAAAATCACACTAAAATATGCAGATTTTCCTCACTACTAATAGTATTTTATGACCCAACTCACTTCATATATATTTAGTAGTTGATCATTATTGCCATTATTTACTATTACTACTATAGTTGGCAGTTATCATCATTATTTGCTGTTGCTGTCATCATTAGCTGTTAACCATTAATTACTGTTATTATGAGCTATTACTGTTATAATTGATAGTCAGCTGTTATTATCATTATTTACTATTACTATCATTATTAGCTGTTAGCTGTTAGCTACTATCATTATGTGCTATTACTATCATAATTGGTAGTCAGCCATTGTTGCCATTATTTGCTGTTACTATCATTATTAGTCATTAACTGTTAGTCACTGCCATTATATACTATTACTATTATAGTTGATAGTCAGCTATTATTACCATTATTTATTATTACTATCATTATTAGCTGTTAGTCATTGACTACTACCATTATGTACTGTTACTATTATAATTAGTAGTCAGCTGTTATTACTATTATTTACTGTTACTATCATCATTTCTAATTAATCTTTACTATTACTGTCATTACTGCTATTATTTGCCATCACTCAAGTATAATATTTAATACTTGAATTATCTCTTTCTTAGAGTCAAGAAGTGTATTAGCATTAGAGGATGCTAAATACTCAAGAAGTAGTACAACATTAAGGATACCTACTGTGGTGGGGATCCACCATCAGGTCGGATCAATTTTTTGCTGAGGCTTTCACCACTGAGTGCAGCCATGAAGATAGATATTTTCCTTTTGTTATGAGACTTCATCTGTTTATTTGTGGATTTCTCATGCATGTGTATGCTTCTTTGAGATAGATCTTTTGTTTCTTTTGTGTGTTGCCTTATCATTCTATTACTGTGTTGTTTTGTACTATAGATTGCCAATACATTCCTCTGCTTTGACATTGATATCAATTCTTTTCTTGTGTTTGCTGCTGCCCTGTTCAGTGCTGCCTGATGCACACACCCTGTCCCCACTTCATTGGTGCACATGATTGGAAATTATGAATGGATGAACAAATGGCAGCATTGATACAAATGACTATGCTGAGTTCCTTTTCCCTTTTTCCTTTTCTTTTGTTGAGTGTGCTGCTCAATGCAATTCTCTTATTTAAATTTGTAATAGGCCCATTTGGTTGGAGTGGGCCCACAGCCTTGTGGCTGTGCCAATAGCAATACTGTCAGAAGAAAACTTTGAAGAATGGACCTGCTGAACTATTGAATCCATCAAGCCATTCCTCAACAAATGTAGACTCTAGTGAGAAGAAAAATCTGCAGCAGATCTTGCAATTCCTTCTCTTCCTTGAGTCCCTGAATCTCTACCCACAGAAGGACATGAATATTGCCACCATTGTTGACCTGTTTCTTATTTGTGAATGTGAACTGCTCATCTATTTGTTTCTCTGCCAATATATGCCTCCTAAGCATGCTCAGTTGGATTCCATTGCTCATTGTTGAACTCAGTCAGGAAAAGCACCAGCTCTGCTGCTGAAAATTGAGATCAACAGTGAGAAGATGTCCAGCTCTACCAATTCCTTGTCAGGCCTGCCTACCCCTAGCAGTGCCTTGCCTCCTGAAAGTGGAATGGTTTATCAGTGGCTTGTCATGCCCATGCTGGTTCCTAGATCCCTTGGAGCCCCCTCTTTTAATGGGAAAGATGTCACTCAGTTTGTCAACCAGTTCAATGCTGTGCTGAAGCTGCACCATGTTCCTGAGGATGAGGCCTTGGCTGTTTTGTGCAACTATTGCTCTATGGAGCTGCAGGGCCATGTGGATTGGCTGGTGAAGGACCTGCAAACCTGGGCCAAAGTCAAAGTAAGGTTGGTGTCAGAGTTCTGGCAGGATGATGCTCATCAGCAAATATACAACCAGATCTATCTGAATGCTCTGTCTAGTTTCAAATGATCTTCCAGCTGAGACATTCTCACTTTCTGCTGCCAATTCTGTGCCATTGCTGAGCCATTGATTAGCCAGAATGAAATCCAGGAATCTCTTGCCTGCCAGTTGTTCTTACAAGGCCTGCCTGATGGGGTCCACAAGAAGGCTTTTTGCAAGGCTAGGTTTGACCAAAACAACCCATCTGAGTGGAAGATTTTGAAGGTCTGTGAAGCTGCAGTGGAATCTCAGGAAGTCAAGGAAAAGATGGCCCAGATGATCACACCTGACCTGGGTTCCCATATGATGCTGCCCACTCAGCTGCCTCCTGCTCAGCCTGTCTTCAATCTGCCTACCCTGGCTGTGCTGGGACCTCAAGTGGCCTCTTCTGTACCACCTACTTCTTCTGATCCAGCTCCAAGGAATTTGAATGACAGCTTGCTTGAATCTCTCATCAATCAGATGGATGCACTGTTGCTGGCTATTGCAGGATTTCAGCAGCAAGAGAATATGCAACAACCAGTGGTGGTGCTGCACATCCTCACCAACCAGGGATCTATTGATCCTGCTCAAGATCTCATGAATGTTTCCTATTATGGGACACAGTGTGGCCCTGGTGGTCCATATTGATCTAGGTCTGGAAGCATGTCACAATATGATTGCCCTCCTTGTGCTTGTTGGGGCTGCAGTGACTCATCTCATATGCTCCCTCAGTGCCTCTGAATTGGTGAGCTGATTGACCAAGGAAAGATTCATTGAAATAGAATGGGTGAATACTTTGATGGACATGTGATGCAGTGCAGCCTGAAGATCAATGTGAATCAGTATGAACCACACATCATCACCATTGAGTATGCCCTTGAGTAGAGATTCATGCCTCTCATTGTCCCATCAGCAGCAAAACTCTGCAATGATGGCAGCATCCTTGTTTCCTCTGATGGCAGCCTATTACCCACAGTCAATTTTATCAGCATATGTGATGTCAGGTTTGAAAGTGATGCAGAAGAGGGTGACTTGGACAGTGAGGTGGAAGAGGTTGCTAGTGTGATGGCTGCTCAGGCTACTACTGGAAATAGTAAGGGTAAAGGGTCAGCTGCTGACAAGAATTGATCTACACTCTCTGGCTGGATTGAAAAGGAGAAAGCCCTACCTTCCACCCATTCTTGAAGGGCTGGTTGCTATTCAGATGGCTCCCAAAAATTGATTTCATTTGCTGAGGACATCATCTCATCTTTGCCTGATCCCAATGAATCACAGACCCTTCTTGACAGCCAACTGCAGGAAGAAACACCAACTCAGCTGATTGATGAAGCTGTGCCTGATGCTGAGATGGCTGAAGTGCCTGAGATCCAGAAGAAAACCATCCTCCACTGTCCCAGAAAGCCTAAGGGGCTGAAACTATCTGCTGAAATGAGGGACAAGGAGAACCATGCTACTGCAACCCAGATAGTCTTTAAGAAAATCATGTGTCAAGAGATCACTGGAATTCAGCTCAAGGATATTATGGCCTGCTCTGCCCAGCTACAGCAGATGTTCTTCCAGAATCTTCTGGCTGAAGTTCAACAACATATGATTAAGGAAGAATCTGCCAGAGTCTCCTTTGTTCAGCCCTCCCACCATATCTTGGAATATGAACCCTGATGGAACCTGGTATTCATTGGCCATATCAAGTTTTCTGTAGGTATCAGAAAAGGGCAGACTGAGGCCATATTTGATAGTGGGGCAGAAATCAACTGCATGGTGAAGAGCACTGCCTTGAGTCTTAGCCTGATCATCCAGAAAGATGCTCTCAAGCTGATCCTTGGTGCTGGTAGTCAGCACAGTGGCATCATTGGAATCTGTAAGGATGTCCTAATTTGTGTTGGATCTGTATCTATGCCTCAAACCTTCTTCATTCTGGAGTGTGGTTCCCATGAGTGCATTCTAGATCATCCCTATGAAAATGTGACTTGGTTAGCATGACAGACAGATAATGTGGGTAGCATCACTGTCATGATTTTTGACCCAGATGATGAAACTAACCAGGTCTCCTTCCTCAGCTATTCTCCAGGGGACTATGGTGACAGGCAGCTGGATGATCTTTATGGCAAGCATCAGTCTTTAAACTAGAGGTGCTGAGTCTGACTGATCTTCACAATGATAGTGGTGAGTGAAGAGATGAAGTCAGAGTCAGCAGCATCAGTGTGGCAGATGATGGGGTAGAGATTCTGCCACATGAGAGTGGTGAGAGGGAATCCAGCCAATCATGATTTCCCAGCCTGGGGCTGACAAATACCTCCAGCCAATCAGAGGTTGCCATTTAATTGCCTCAAAAATCTCTGCCACACATTCCTGCTATTCTATGACAGTGCTTTCAGCCATCCTCACATGCTATGTTTTCTTTCTTGCAGCACCCTATCTCTGAAATTTGTTGAGTTCATGGCATTCAACTACACAACCTTCCTCTCTATGATTCCACTGAGCCTTCTCCTTGATCTCATCACCTGATTGTCACCACACTGTACAAGTGAAAAGTGGACAAGATTCAGCCTCTCAATACACCAGTGACAGATGGAGGGATGCCTGGTAGGATAGATTAATAGAGAGAGATTCATCAGAAATAATATTAAGACAACATCAAACCTGCAAAGGATCTGCCTTCACCTTATGATCATCTAATCACACCTTGTTTCTTGGATTGCCTGCACAGCTCTCACCTCACACCTGACAGAATAGAAAAGCTTTGAATTGGATCAATCTTGATGCCCCAGGAGTGTGAGCTGCTGATCAAGATCCTGCTTAGATGGGAGAAGATGTTGGCATGGAGCTTCAGTAATTGTGGAAAACTAGCTGAAGAGGTCTCTCCACTGATCAAAATTCATGCTGTTGAGCATGAAGTGTGGCAGGCCCCTGGGTTTCCTGTTCCTTGAAAGTTGCTGCTGATGGTCATAGAAATGCTTTGCAAGCAAGTTGACTCTGGTGTCTTTAAACATTGCCATGGTTCATATTGGAATAAATGGTTCCTTGTCAAGAAGAAGGAGTCTGGGAAATACTGAATCATCAATGCCTGCATGGATATGAATGCTGTTACAGTTCAGAATGCCTATATCCCTCCCAGTGCTAATGCTTTTGCAGAAGATTTTGCTGGGCAAGTCATCACCAGCATGATAGATTTCTTTTCTGGATATAACCAGATCACTTTGCATGAGGATAGCTGTGACATGACTGCCTTCCAAACCCTGATTGGCCTTCTTTGCCAGACAACATTGCTGCAGGGTGCCATGAATTCTATTGCTGCCTTCTGCTGAGTCATGGCTTGCATTCTCTGTTTGAACATTCCCCACCAGGCAGATAATTTCATGAACAATGTTGGTGTGAAGGGTCTGTGATCTTAATACAACAACAAAGAGGTCATGCCAGGAATTTGCTGGTTTGTTTTGGAGCATCTTCAAAACCTGGATCAGACCCTAATCAGCATTGAGCTCTTAAACACATGCATCCAGGTTGCAAAATCTGAGTTCAGCTGCTCTGGCATGGTTCTTGTTGGATATGTCATCAATGCTGATGGGTGCTGCCCTGAGGCCACCAAAATTGTCAAAATCATTGAGTGGCCTGAACTGACTGAGATCACTGGGGCTCATGCCTTCATTGGCATTTGTGTGTATTATCACATCTGGATCCCAAACTTTGCCCTCATTTCCAACCCAATCTATTTGCTGTTCAAGAAAAACACCTTTTTCATCTGAGGACCTGAGCAATTGAATGCCATGTTGGTCCTGAAGACAGCACTGACAACTACTCCTGCTCTGTGCTGCATTGATTATTCTGATGATGCTGGAGATATCATGGTTATAACTGATGCCAGCAAGCATGGCTGGGGAGGAATGCTGAGCTAGTGAGATGTTGGGAATAAGAAGCTTCATCCCTGTTAGTATGAAAGTGGGATTTGGAGCCTGGTGGAAGTGAAGTATGATGCAGGAAAGTGAGAGTGCCAAGCTGTCCTCAAAATGTTGAAGAAATGCTGATATTACCTGTATAGCATTCACTTCATTCTTAAAACTGATGTAAAAACCTTGGTTGCTCAGCTCAACTGAATGGCCACTGATCTTCCTGGTGCTCTAATAACCAACTGGCTCACCTAGATTTGGATGTTCAATTTTGATGTTTGTCATGTTCCTGGATAGATTCATAGTGCTGCTGATGGTCTTTCTTAATGACCACCTGCTAATGGTGAGGTGCCTGAGGATCAAGATATTGATGAATTCATTGAGGTAGAGCTCAATTGCATCAGCATGGCTTCTGCCACTATCCCTGACTTTGACATTCCTGACAATGCTGACAGTGAAGAATCCTGTGTTCTTTTGCCATCCTATTCCAACCACAGCAAATCAATTGCTAGATATCTTACCACCCTGAGGAGGCCTGCTGATATCCCTCACAAGGTTTTCCCAAAATAGTGCAAGCATGCACTGAACTACATGGTGCATGGGCAACATTAGTTTCATCAGTCAGGCAAAGAGATTCCACTGAGGCATGTGGTGGACAATCTGGATGAGCAGAAGGAAATCATTGCTTGAATGCATAACAAGTTGGGCCACAAAGGCCACAAGGCAACCAACCATAAGGTCTCTCAGTGATATTAGTGGGAAGGCCTGTTCACTGATGTCAAGGCATATTGCAAGAGATGCTGCAAGTGCCAGTTCTGGGAAAGTGACTGCCTCAAAGAGCCACTGTATCCAACTCACTGCAACTATCTGTGGGATAAGTGGTGTATTGATGTCATCAAGTTTCTGAAGAACTGAGGGAAATCATGTGCAGTTATTGCTCAGAATGACCTCACTGGCTGGGTTGAAGGCTGGCCCCTTACACATGCTAAGGCTGAACATGTGGTGTAATTCATTTATGAGGATATCATATGCTGACACAGCTGTTTCCAAGAAATGGTTTGTGATGGTGGCCTGGAAAATCAGAAGTGGACCAGGATTCTTACCATCAAGTATTGTGTCAGGCAAATAATGATTTCACTGTACAATGTGAAGGTGAATGGCATGGTTGAACATGGCCACCACCCTATTTCAGATGTGCTGGCAAAGCTTGCTGCAGATGGGAGGAATTGGGTTAATCATTTCTACTCAGCACTGTGGGCAGACTGTGTCTCCATTCAACAATCAACAGGTGAAATGCCATTCCATCTGCAATATGATTATGATGCTATCCTCCCTGTTAAGCTTGAGGTTCCAACATGGCAAACACTTCCATGGCACACCATTTGCTCTTGTGCCAACTTGATATACATGCAGATTCAACAGTTGGAGAGGCAGGATGAGGATCTGGAGGAGGTGGCCTTTCACCTGCAGCATGCATGAGAGAAGAATTGGGATCTGTTCAATGAAACCAAGCAGTTAGTGTGTGATCTGGTTCAGGTGGGAGATCTTGTCCTTCTGCATGACACCAAAATAGAGACATCCTATTCTGTCAAACTTAACTTCCAATGGTTGGGTCTGTATTGTGTATGAGAAGCAAACCATGAGAAAGGCACTTACTGCCTTGAAGAACTGAATGGCACACCATTCTGCAACACCACTGCAGGCAACTGGATAAAGAAATTTTACCTTTATGATAATCAAATGCTAGCAGTGTTAGATAATGCAGATCCAGTGGAGAATAGCAGTGAGGAGGAAGAAGATGTGGGTGGGGGAGAGGATGCTTTGCAGTCTCTGATTCCTCATGATAAAAGTTTTGTGGTCATTGTCTGACTGCTATATTCATTTCCTTATTCTGTTCATTCTTTCTTTATTTCCTTTATTTGGCTGTATCTGCTTGTCAGTTTATTTTCTTTATTAGTTGTCTCTTTATGGTTCAAATGCAGGCATGAGTGGCATATCAGGATCCAGATGCATCTTCACATTCCTTTGCAATTTTCTTTGTTTCTTTCATTTTATGGTGGTATGCCTATCTTGTTCTCTCATTTTGCCAGCCATGGCCGCCTTTTGCATCCCACATTTGAAAAACCATAAGAATGTGCTCTGCCCTGCATTCTCCTTTGCTTCTCCCTCACCATCATCACAGATATCTTAGCCTTACCTTTGAACTAACTTACACATCTCACAACAACACTACATCTATGATTTCCCTCACTACCTTCCTGCAAAATGTTGAACTGCCAAAATCTGCGTGCCCTGGCCCTGAAGCCTACTGACTCCCTTGCCTTGGTCAAACATGGGAAGAGAAAGCTGTCAACCACCAAGGAGATTTAGGATTATATCAATACCCTTGACAGGCACACAGCTCTGTGTTACCAGGTCCAGTGTGAAATTGCTGATCTGATCATGAGCAGGCATGAAGATAGGGAGGAGGAGGTGGCTGCATATTTCAAATGGATGAAGGAGGATAGGGCCTGGCAGGCAGTGGTGTCTGAGGCTGACTTCTACCACCAGACAGAGGAGATCTGTTGTGTGGCAGAGACAGTCAGGGTTCACCAAAATCACACTTTGGAGGGGTATAAAACTTGTGTGGAATGCTGGGGGAAGGCCATTACTGATGAATTCTAGCTGATGCTGAAGAAGGATAAATGGTGCAGATGTGCAGCAACCCTTGCAAGGAATTGTGACTATCCATCTGCAGTGGGGAGAATCAATCAGGCAATGTGGATTTGGCTGTCTCAAAATCCTGGAAGGGGCAAAAAGCTTCACAAGGAACTGATGCTTTCAGACCTTGAAAATGCCTCCAGGCCAGATTTTGTTGGGCCCCCATTGAATATGGAAGCCATCCATGCTGCTGGGCTTTATGTTGGTCCTGATGGAATTCTTGCTGTAGGTGCCCCACTATCTCTTCCTGCACCTGCTGACCCTTGACCTTCAATTCCCCTATCTCTACTCTCTTGAAATCTTCAGCCTCAGCCTCCTCCAGCTTCACCACATGATTCCTATATGACTGGCCAAATGCCTCTGCCTTCTCCTTGCCCTCCTCAGGATAATTGCCACCATTCTGGATCAGTTCTGATGTCCCCTTCTGCTTTCTTGCCTGGCACTTCTTGAAACCCTGGCCCTGATTTGCCTGCCCCTTGCCCATGACATGTCTCTGGCCAATCAGTTTCATTGATAGCCACCTCCCTGTCCAATGTCAGCCTCTCCTGTTTCACTAGCCTTTCACCAGAAGAGATGGCAGAGCTTGAGAATCAAGGTGCTAATAAGGAGGATCCTGATGTTGCTGAAGCTGTTGAAAAGTGTTGGGAGACTGGCCATTGTAGATGCACATGTTGTCAGAATGTCAAGCCTGCCTTGAAAGCTCAGCTCAATGATGTGAAGGAGCTGAATGATAGCCAGCTTGTCAAGCTTCTAAATTAGCTTGCAAAGCTATTGTCCCCTTTTCCTTTGTGCTACCACTATGCCATCAATCTTGGAGGGAAAATTGATTTGCTGACTTGGGGTTTGGACCAGGCAGCTTTGACATTCAGGCTTGAGGCTGTCATTAATAGCTGCAGAAATCTTGGTTGGATCTGCACTGCTAACAGCACTTTTCATTATTTTTGCAAAGGGCATCACCCTGCCCACCCAGAGGATCTTCTTCAGATATATTGCATGAAGCATGCTGCTCTCCCTTCCATTGCTCCACTGAACTGGGCAAGCATGTTGAAGAACCTCAGCCTGGGAGGCATAAATGTGGACCTTGTGCTGAATGACTAGGGTGCAGATGGCTCTTTATCTCTTCTGATTTTCTCCTGACTCTGAATGGAAACAGCTAGGGGGAAGTGTGCCCACTGCATACAACATGCTTGGAAAGATGACAGTGCATGAATGGGACATGTACTTGTTCCATCAGTGAAAGAATCAGAAGTCACTGGGGTAGCTCTGCATGATGCTCCATGGAATTGTCCAGCAGATAATTCATCAGGATCTGGTTTACTATGCCTGGTATGTTACTCTTCACCTGAATCACCAGATGCAGCTCATCTCCTACCCCTATTACATCAAGTTCACCAGAAAGGGGGATAGCACATTTTTCCAGCATATTGATGTCAACATTCAATGCCTTGCTGAGGAGAACCACAGTGTGAACATGATTCAAGGGTCTGTCAGCATGACAAATGAGGATCATGCAAACTGCATGACTGTGGTCCCTAGCATGCATTGCTGTGTCTCTGAGTGGAATTGCCAGCTTTGTGGAAGGGGGTTTCTGGATGGTGAAATTGTTCAGGATGTCTCCCTGTAGATGCTCACTGATCAAGATTTGTGGGATTTCAAGACCAGCTGGAAGACTGTTCCTTGCAAGCAGGGAGATATGTGGATCACCATGCCACACATTCCCCATGGGAGCACAGGCCTGGCTATGATTGAGCAGAGAATGATGCTTCCATGGTTCATTGGGATCCAGGAAGATGATGAGTCTTTGGAAGTTTCAGAGAGTAGCACATGGGAACAGCTCTTGCAGGCAAATTGAGACCTCATACATGGACCTTTAACACCCTCTGGCCTGCCCATTCTGTACAGCAGCATTCCTTATTGCTTTCCTGCCACTGTGGCTGTGATGGGTCTTGGTGCACTTTCTGAAGCTTTGGTTGGACATTGGCAATGAGATGATCCTCTGGTCTGGAGAGAGCAGCAGATTCTTTTTGGCCTGGTGCCTGATTGGCCAGCCAAGGATTATGTTCTGACCTGGCACAAGAGAGCTGTGGGGGCTGTGGTTCATGCCTTTGCAACTGTGATGGATGCTGAGAAACAGCTGTTTGGCCAGTGGAGTTTCTTTTACTGCTGCTACAATAACATTCCTCTTGATTCTATCATTAGTGACTGTGTAGCTGCAGAAGGAGATGCCATTGGGATCCCAGTCCATGGTCACAAGGAGATAGATGCCAGCTAGCCAATCCAGCCAATCATGATTTTCTGCCCCAGGGCCGGGAAATGTTTCAGCCAATCAGAGCCCACTGTTCTGCTGCAGTTGCTGCCCTTGCCACCACTGGCACATGTTTGTTTTCCTCACTGTGTCATCCAGTCTCTTTTCCTTTGCAGTTTCTGTGCTCTCCACCCTGCCCCCTCTGTGCTATGTTTCCTCCATGTCTTCCTTAGTTTCTTTTGTTTTCTATGCTTAGTCTGCTGCTGCTCTGTGTTGATTTTTCTTGCTGTGTCTGTTTTCCTTCCTATGCTTACTCACCTGTATATATCTTGCCCTGCATCTTCTGCTGCTGATTTTGCCTGTTGTGTTTTCTTTCCCTCTACTCTCTATTTTTCCTTGTGTCCCTTTCATCTTCATCCTCCACACTGCTCACCTCAATCTTCATTTGCCACCTATTGCTGGTTACCCTGCTTTCCTCACAGTGGGACTGTGGATCTTATCACATATAAGATTGTTAGCATAAAGCCATGCACTCATGGGCTGTCCTGCCTACATAGGGCACACCCTTCCTTTGTTGCTGACCTGCCCATTCATTTCTCTGGGCCTCACTTCTGCCCAGTGGTTTACATGTCCTAGGCCACACTCTGCCCTCCTCATCTAAAACCTCTTGCTGATTCTGTTCCAGCTTCAGTCTCCATCTCAGGCCATTGGGGCCACCACCTCACAAATCCATGGTTCAAACTGTTGATGAATTGTGCTGTCTGGGCCTCTACCCAAAATTGAAGCTGGCTGCATTAGCTGTATTTACTGCAGCCCAGGAAGAATCAGCTTTGAATTGTGCCTTCCTGCCCTCCAACAACCATCTCCATCCTTGGTTGAAGCTGGTTACTCAGAACCCTCAGCAATGTTGCTATTGAATGATGAAACAGCCCTGGGCTGCCACCACAAATGTATGACTATCAAATCAGGCAGCTCAGGGGCATTTCATCTCAGAGGAACACACCATTCGCAGCTGTGGCTGGCCACAAAAATCCTAGATGTCAAAACAGAAGGAGAATGAAAGCATTCTCTGGCACACTGGGGAATTCCAGTGTGTGAATGGCAGGCCCTGTCCAGCACCCACACTGATGTGGCAGCACTCCTCACCCTGCCAACAATTGATGTCTGGAACTGGGATTGGACATATTGACTCTCACAGCAGAATTCATTCAATGTGGGATGCCCTTTCACCTCACTAGCAGTCAACATGGAACTGAGATTGGACATATTGTCCCACCCTTGCTGCTTAGGGCCATTTGATCCCTCATTCTGTTCCTGTTTCTTCCGCGCGTTCCTTTTTGAGACAGTGTATTCAGGGCTGCTGCCCTCACTGTGAAATTGAGCCATTCTTTTATTCACTGGGTCAGCAAATCAGGGGGAGGGGAGATATGTGGTGGGGATCTGCCATCAGGTTGAATCAATTTTTTGCTGAGGCTTTCACCACTGAGTGCAGCCATGAAGATAGATATTTTCCTTTTATTGTGAGACTTCATCTGTTCATTCATGGATTTCTCATGCATGTGTATGCTTCTTTGAGATAGATCTTTTGTTTCTTTTGTGTGTTGCCTTATCATTCTATTACTGTGTTGTTTTGTACTATAGATTGCCAATACATTCCTCTGCTTTGACATTGATATCAATTCTTTTCTTGTGTTTGCTGCTGCCCTGTTCGGTGCCGCCTGACGCGCACACCCTGTCCCCGCTTCACTACTAGGAGAATTTAAACTTAGTAGATTTAAGTATTCAGAACAGATTTATCTTCATCATTCTGATAGTATGTGATTGAGAATATTATCTCCTTATTTATGTTGCTGAGAGCTATTCTGCAGACCAACATAGCTTTATAGTTTATAGTAATATGATTTTTTATATCATCAAAATTTTCCTCTAACATCATCTTATACATCTATTTTAGCTTTCTGCTAGAAGGCAGCTCTTTTGATGGTTCTTATTTACCATCTAGAATTCTACTTGAACCAGATGCTTCCAGTGCTGATGCCAGTATCACTTGACTCTAACATGCTAGCATTATTATTACTATCAGAGTCATATTATAGGTTCTGACAGTTATCAATGGTGAAGTTATAGCTGCTGATATTTCCTCTATATTCAAAAATGCTCTCTATATGGCTGCCATAATCTAAAAGGCAGAAGATTCTCATCAAGTAGAGTAAGTTATTATCTTTATACTACTTAACTCTGACATGCTAGTATCATCATTACTATCAGAGTTGTATTGTAGGTCCTGGTAATTGCTAATGATAGAGTTATAATTGCTAACATTCTCTCTATATTCAGAAATGCTCTCTATGTGACTGTTATAATCTAGAAGATAGAAGGTTTTCATTAAGTAAAGTAGGTTATTACTTCTGTGCTACTTAACTCTAACATGCCAGTATTATTATTACTATCAGAGTTATATTGTAGGTCCTGATAGTTGCTGATGGTAGAGTTATAGCTACTGATATTTTCTCTATATTTAGAAATACTCTCCATGTGGGTACTATAATATAAAGTCTGAGAAAGTAGGTTTCTTATATTACTCCTCAATCTTCTGAATCTTAATAGCACTATAAAAGCTATTACATCCTGCATGTTGATGCTATTATTAGCTGTTACTTCTATTATTAGTTATTACTCTAATCATTCACTATTAAAGCCACTCTATTTACTCTGTTAATTAATTGAGTGAATTCAAAGAGTAGTACTTTTATAACTTACTTGTTAAATCATCATTCTTCTGTGCCTGCCTTTCTCAGCCTCTTTTCCCATATATCCACCTGCTTTCTTACCAAACTCATAAAGTTAGAATGGTAGATAGTATTATATTAGTTCTAATCAATATAATGATTGATAAAGTACATCAGCTGTTGACTCTACTTCAATGAGAAAAACTTTGAAATCATATGGGCACTTTAAACCACATGTTCTAAAGAGTAGAACTATCAATTAGTTAGGTACTGTCTTTAATTTATCTAACTTGAAGTAGGCTTCTCAATCTCAAGTATATCAGTAATCTCATGTGGAAGTCCAGTTAATCCTCCATGAAGCTGAAAAATATTAATGAAGACACCTATATATATAATACTTTATGAAGAATTTTCATTATAGACCTCCCATATATGATCTTTAACTATAAGAATGACCTCAAAACATCCAACTCTCTATCTATTTGTAAGAGACTGTTGATCTGCCTTCTTCTTCTAAATCTAGATATAGTCCTTATGTCAGCCCTCCTCTCCCTCCCACTTAAGACTACATCTAATTAGCTCCTATTTTAGTCTATCTTCTTCCACTAGCTCATATCCATTAATTTACTAATAGAATATTAACTCATGAAGCTACATGACATACTCATCTACTCATGAAGAATCTGACTCTAGATAATTAATTATAGTTCCAGAGCTCTCCATACCATCATATTTCTTTTGCATCTTCCATATAAATACTGTAAATGCCTCCTAAAGACCATCTAACTGCAGTTACTAATATAAACTCTCAAAGTGTATCTTATCCTGTGGAAGGCCTCCCCCCTTTACTTCCTTATACTTATAGGCTACTAGATTAAGAGCTGTGCTGGGCTTGCTGACCTTGGCATCAATAGAAGTGTCAAGTTTGCTTGGAGAACTAACTGTTTGCATGTGGGTCTTGATGCTGTGCTGAAGGGTCTGGCAGTTAACTTAATATATAATATATTTAATAATTTAGATCTTAAACTCATTGTGCTCATTATATTTATTTATTTAACTGAATAGCTTCTTCACTAAATATTTGTAAGCACTCTCTGAGCTGCTTGTGTCCATACCATTAGTAGTCTCCATCAATCAAATAAAATCAACATAGTGTTGAATAATATGGAACTTCAGGAAGTTAAAGTGGCCATCCTTTTAGTATTTATTGAAGACATACTTTAACTTGTCAATTTAATATAATATAATTTCTATGTACTTTAGAGTTTCATTATCATAAGATTGATAGTCAGCAAGCATTTAGAAGTTCATAATTGCCTGTAAGAAAAGAATTATAGTATCTACCTTCAGATCTTTAATTAAGAGTGCAATGGCAGGGATCAGCTGTTGCATTAGAGCCTCCTATTTAACCCCAATTCATTATTTAACCTCACTGAAGTTCTTTTAGAATATCTTTAGCCCAGTAAATCTAGAAACCAGCTTTAACTACTCATCTAGTTACTTTATACTACCTAAATCCTCTATTAATATAATCATTGTAGAATCAGTCTGTCTTCTCTTGCAAATAGTATCCTTTAGGTGCCCTCTACATCAGGTCAGCAGATAGTCAAGTAACTCTTTAAGCAACTAATGTAGGAGATTAAGTATCATTGCCATATAAATATTAATGAATTTGTAGCCTCAGATAAAGTTAGATACAGGATGAATACTCATATCAGCATTGATTTCATCTCTTTCTAGTTGTTAAATGATATTTTTTATATATTTATGTATTCATAATGGCCATCTGGTTTATAGATTCTCACATTCTTTAAGGGGGACCTAGCATATCATATAGTGTGGGTTACTCTTAACTCCCATAAGAATGATCTGTTCTTCATAATTAGCCATCAATCTAGCAATGATGGGAAAACACTTTCAGTAGCATTCATCAGTATAAAAAATGATAGTATCATCAACTAAAAGTTTTTCAACTACTTGTGAAGCTATCAGCTTTATTTCCAATGCATTACTTAAGGCTCTTTAGGATGACTCACATTCAAAAATTCATTTTATAACTATATGATAGATAGTTGCTTTTGTACCCTAATCCTCCTTCATCTTGATAATAGGCAGAAACCCAATCAGGATCAAACTAGAGATACCTTATTTTTATTGCACATGACTGTTCAGATTCCTGATTGTCATATAAATTGGCCAGGCAGATAAATCACTGTAATATTAGGTTAGAATCATCTTATTAATAATGATAAATAATGGCATAACTATGATCTCATCCTTAAGTTTCTCCTGGATGTTCCACCACCAATCTGCAGTGTGTACCTCAGTGTATACTCAATGATTCTTTTGATTGAATACTTGTATGAGCATATAGATAAGATGTTTCTTAAAAGCTTCATATCTAAGTAGAAAGGAGATAATAGGTAGAACATCCTGATAGTAGAACTAATATTTATTAGCAGAACTATCATTAATCATACTATCTATTACTATAGTTTCTACTCTTTAATTTTCTATTGGTATTTCCTACTTAATAGCATCAAGCTTGCATTGCCATTCATCTGCACTACTAAAGCTTAACTGGTCACTCCAAGTTTTCAATACAGGGGTTTTAAATCAGGCAGTTACATCTTCCTTTGTCATCTAGTTGTCATTGAAGTACATTGCCAAGCCAAAATCTTATTCATTTTTGAAGGGATAGAAGATGTTATCCCATATCTATTCATTTAGAGGTGAAAGTGGACCTGATGCCATTGCTAGTAATATCCCAGCTAAGTATTCTAACTCTTGCTCATAGGTGACTGTCTGTACTGTAGTTGCACTGAGGCAGCTCTCCTATACTAAGAATAATGATATGATAACTATGAATCTAGATGATCATAGCCCTGTCTGCACATTTAAGAGCTCTACTGAGGACTTAAAATTCATTAATATAACTATATCATTATCTCCATCAATTCATGGTACATCATTAGAAGGGTTGGAGTTAACTAGCAATTAACATCAGTTACTACCTGACATTAAATAACAGTTTAAATTTATCTTGCATATAGATAGCTCTATTATCTTCCTGTGTCTCTCCTCTCTGAACACTATTTATAATAGATTTCAAGTCAATCTGGACACATTTTCTGTGGCAATGAGACTCATATTGATCAAGTCCACTTAAATTTGATGTTATAAACCTGCAACCATCATGAGAGTATAGGTGTCTGTCAGTAGTTCATTTTTTGCATGTCATATTTGTGATTCAAAGTAATCTCTGTGTGTATAGAAAAATTAATGTGAAATGGTTAATAAAACTTCAAATCACAACATTCAGCAGGTGGTGACTAATAATCTCCACTAGTATGAATATTATAAATCATATGGTGTTAACTAACCACTAAATTTATGACTGTAAATATTAGACCATCAAATTTATGAGTCACATGATGCCAATCAGCTGCTAAATTTACAATCATAAATGTTGGACAGCTAAATTTGTGAGTCATGTAATACTAATCAACTGCTAAATTTGTGACCATAAATGTTAGACCATCAAATTTGTGAGTCACATGATGTCAATTAACTGCTAAATTTACAACTATAAATATTAGACTGCTAAATTTACAAGTCATCAATTAATCATGAAGGTTCTTGGACTGTCAACATTGCAAATCACATTAAGCTGTGAATGTTGGCCAGGGTAGAGTGCTACAGAAGCATATAACTTAGAATAGAGTATTTAAAGGACAATTTAAAGATAAGATGACTGTTATTATTACTTTGCAGCTACTAAATATAAAATCTAACTCAAACTAATTTTCAACCCTGTCTGCTGACATCATACTAGAGTTATTACATTCTTTTTCTACTGCTTCTCCTGTGCCAATCAATCAGCTAACTCATGTGATACTTGCATAGTGATTTCATTAAACTTCAGCTGCAAGTTCTGATGGTAAAGAATCCCCACTTCAACTTTCATGTCTTTATATACTGTTTAGTGGTAATAGATCTTATCATTTTTCTAACCTATTTAAGCAATCCAGCCTGTAGCTTGTTCTTCATCAGTTCACAGCCATTCAGGGGTCAATAGAACTAGATGGTAGGCTCTGATAAGTGTAAATCTCTAAATGAGAATTTTTAAAGTAGTGATGATAATAAGTGAGGTTTTCCCATCACAGTAGTTATATGATTTCTGATTGAAGTTAAACACATCAATTAGATCTTATCTATTTGAGGCCATTACACACCCATATAGTGCTATAATAGGATAACTGAGTCCCTCAAGGTGCTAGAATCTAGTTAGCTCACACTGTTGTACCATGTAAATTTATAAGGGGTAAGTAAATATACCTCTTTCAAAATGATAATAATAGTAGGTTTAGAAACAATTATCACTAATTTCTCAGTATGATCAGTATAGTTTTGAGATATTACCAGATCAGTCAGCAGCTTTTCAATGAACTTCACCTTTATCCTCTTAACAAGATCTATAATAAAGGGAGAGTAGGGCATCAAAGACAAAGAAGTGTTCTTTTTCAATTAAGATTTTCATATACTTTTATCATTCTTATCTTTCTTCACATTGAGTTTCTTATTAGTGAAATGAAACCCAGACTAACTATCATTAAAATCATCCTTATTCTCCTCATCTAAGTAATCCTTCTCATTCTCCTCATTTAAGTCATCTGAGTCATCTGAGTCCCCATCCTTATTAATATCCACATCCTTAGGATTATTATTATTTTAGCATTCAATGTTGTTTTAGAATTTGATGTTGTTTTGAGATTCAACATTGTTTTGAGATTCAATGTTGTTTTAGAATTTAATGTTGTTTTGAAATTAAATAATATTCATAGCTTCAGGGAAAATTACTAGCATATAAGTATGATAAGAATTTTTGAAGAATGTAGATATATGCAGGGTTGATTCTAAATCCTTTCTACCTCTTTACAACTACAAGTTATAGGTATTCATAAAAGCTGCCTTGGTAGCTACAATGGCTTCAGCCTCTATCCCCTTTATAGCTTCTTTTTGAGTATTGATTAATTTAACCATAATATCACAGTCCTCATGT
The DNA here is from genome assembly GCA_032988465.1 of Onygenales sp. PD_10. Lineage (NCBI taxonomy): Eukaryota > Fungi > Ascomycota > Eurotiomycetes > Onygenales > Onygenales sp. PD_10. Next base: position 80,619 of record JANTQH010000141.1, read on the forward strand.
AGGGGGAGGTTAATGATATTCTTACTAAATCATTTATAATTAGTGTCTTGCTGGATCATGATGCATTCAAGAATTCATGCAAATAGAAGGGTAAATCCTCTTAGTTGGGCCTCAGATGCTTCTATCATACTATAAGTCTTCATGCAGTTACCTAGTGTAATAGAGATGTCCTGACTGAGCTTTTTGAACTCCTCCTGACAGGCCTGATGTAGTATATCTAATTCTAACTAATAATTGATTTCCAGAAGGCCTATCCAATGCTGTAAGTTATAAGGGCCTTTCTCAAATAGAGTTCTGAATATCAATTAGATATTAGAATTAGTTGGTAGTGATTTGACATCATCATGAAGTTTCTTTTTTATTTCATTCAGAATGAAATAAAAATTGCAGATAGTTATACTATTCTCACTCTTCTCTAGATGAGATTCATTATGAACCAGTAGTCCCCAGTTCCATGCAAGCATTAATATTAGGGTTTAATGTATACAGTTCATCATGTATGGTGTTATCAGCACCATACAGTCATTAAGCTTAGCATGGGGTGCAAGGTCTTTAGAGATGGATAAAAGCAGATACATCTTAGCACTTGGACTGTGCTCCTTAAACCTCTTAGCTATAAAACTCTCAGAAGAGATGAAGGGCTGCACAAATAATCTTAATGGCAACTCAGAGTTAATAATATTTATAAACTCATTAACTCATATAGATAGAAGTGATAGTGAGGCCATAATGAGAGAATAACCCCTTCTGATCCTCCACATCTTCAGTAGTACCTTCCAATTGGTGTGTAGCTCTTAAACCACAGCATAGAGATACCTGAAGGGCCATTATGACTACATTAGACATAATGTAGTAGGAGCTGTGTCTTTTTGAAGATGTTTATAGGCTGTTTTGAAATTAAACTCTTAGGATTCTCTAACTGAATCATAATTTGATGCCAGTAAGAATCTAAGAATAATATAGATAATTTACTTAGTAGTTTTCCTAAGCCCCATCTTATCATCTAGAATGCCCTTCCTCACTTTGTTGTCCACCAACAGCATTCAGAATGCAGTAAAGGCCTGATAGCTGAAGAGTACCCTCTTCATATATGATATTTTAATTTTAGTCAAGAGATCTTTGTAGTTCACTGCCTTATCCTCAAATATGAAGAAGCAGGCAAATAGACTCTCATTGTATTTAATGAGTTGGTGGCATCTTATTATATCTATTACTTAAGAAATTAGATTAGTATTATTAAGATCATATATATTATCTATTTAAGCACTATTAATATTGATTTCTGGCTGCTCATTGGGATCTGAGATCACAATAACCTCTGGGGTAGGAGTTTTTAACATTAGACTGTCTGGGAATGTAAGTATCTTAAGAGATGACTTGACTTACTGACTGAGCATTAGAGGGTCTATCATCATTTGATCATCTTCTGTCTCACTGGCTGGATCAGTAGGGGATGTGGGCACCTTAGGAGATAACTCAATTAATGGATCATCTTTTAGAATTAGATCATCTTTTAGAATTAAATTGTCTTTTAGGATTGAATTATCTTTTGAGATTAAATTATTTATTTGAATTGAATCATTTATTTCAGCATTGAATAATATAGTAGGAATAATATTATATTTTGAGGCTTCAATGTTGCCATCATCATCATCAAAGCCAGCTGGATATTTGCACTTATTGAATTTCTTCTGAATTTTGAACTAAACTACTTACTACTATAATAGTATATCTAGTTTGACTACTCTATCTGCAAAGAAGGCTACCTTGTATTGGGTGATCCATGAGGTTACTTGACTAATCTCAATGCTAACTGACTGTTCTGAATAGTATAGATCTATAAGGAAGACTCACTAGGTCTCTGAGTTGAAATGGATGATACTATTACTCTTCAGCTCTTCCAGTTAGTCACTGTAGTTCTTCTTTGTAAGATAGTCAACTGAGTTTAGTCCCTCAGCTGTGCAAGATGCTAGATCCACTGGTGTACATATAGTAAGCTAATTGTCTTCATTCATCAGAGAGTTAATAGTGTGGAACTCCACATGTTGAACCTAGTTATCAAGTATGTTTAGCATCAGTTTAGCAGCTCTAAAATTTAAAGCACAAGTAAAGGATGATAAAGACCCATGATTACTACCACAGCTGGCTATTATTATTGGTCTCTCTGATTAATATGCTAATGGGGTTCACCATGTTAGTGATGAAAGCTTCTAATACTTAAGACTGGGCTCTTTAGGTTCAACTGATGGATAGATTGGTATGGATGTTTTGGAATTAGATGGTGTTTTGGAATTAAATAGTATTTTAAGATTGAATGCTATTTTGAAATTGAATGCTATTTTAGAATTAGATGGTTACTAGTCCCTACTGTATTTCTGAGTCATTATATAGACTTATTTGCTGAAGAGATTAATGATAGTAATCTAGTAACTATCTATAATATATCTATTATTATTGAGGGGTTTCTCTGCCTATCTGACAGAAATATCCATCACATCTAATAGGCCTTAACTGATGCATTTATTGACAGCACAGATTCTAGATTGCCTTCCATGACTAGTATCCTACTTGACCACATGATAGTTGGAGGATACTACAAGCTATTAATTGAATTTAGCCTTGAGCTGATTTAGATCCCATACTGCACAGCTCATAACTTTACTGATCACTTCATTGAATAGAGTAACTATAATAATCTAAATGTAAATATCAGAATGAAAATATTATAAACAGAGGATATAATATGACTTACTGGCCAACTTGAAGCTTCTTCATTAAAGTTAGCTCTAAAGTTAGTAGGGCAGTGGTGGGAAGTTAGTAATGAGTCAGGGCTAAATGCAAAAGTCAGAATGAAAACATTATAAACAAAGGATGTAATATGACTTACTGACTGAGCTTCTTCATCAAAGTTGGCTCTAAATCTCTAATGTTGGTAGTAGGGTAGTGGTGGTAAATTAGCAACAGATCAGGCCATTATGATGTTACAAGAAGTTAGTTGAAAAACTTGTGAGCTTTTCAGATGAATAATTAAGTTAAAGGCTGAACTCTAAAGCTTAAATAGGTTTAACTTTATTTATAAGATTAAATGGGGGTGGCTACATAATGCATTATAAGCTATCACTGAACCTTTATATTCTAACAACATTGGTCTCACTACACAATTACTTGACCCTCTCCTTTTAATAATCTTGACCTCATAATATGATCACTTAACTCTCATTGCTTTGATTTAAATACTTTCATCAGAACCTTTTATTTGTATGCTTTCATCTACATAATTTCATTTAGAATCTCAGATACTTTTATTGAGATGCTTTCATCAGGATGCTTTCATCAGAATGCTTTTATTAGAATACTTTCATTCAACACTTTCAATCTGGCAATCTTACTTTAACTATTTATTTAATATTAAAACACCATCTAATACTAAAATAACATTTAATACCAAAACAACTCAAATCATGTCAATTAATGAGGACTGTAAATACTAGCTAAATGGTCATTGCTGATTGAATTCCTACTAGAGTGCAGACGAGGCCGAGTAATTACGAGTTTAAAATGAGTAATTTCCAAGTC